>CAUYRT010097793.1:0-10992 GCA_963574885.1 Lepilemur ruficaudatus
TCCACAGCTGGCTGAGTGAGGAAGGAGACAGTGCAGGGCTGGACCACACCCTGGGCCAGCTGGGGAGTGAACCCGGGTAGCTGAGCCCTCAGCTCAGTTGCTCCCAGCAGTGGCCCTGGGACCAGCTCTGCTCCTTGCACCTGCTCCCTGCCTGGGCAGAGGCACACTCACCCACTTCCTGTGGACAACCAGCTTCTTGCCAGCCACAGCCTGTGCCACCAACACTGGCCACCGCCCCTTCCAGGGAGTGCCTTGGCCCTGACACCCACCCCACTCAGTGGCTTCTCTGAAGGAAAGGTGAGTGTGTGTGTGAGTGTGTGTGTGAGTGTGTATGTGAGTGTGTCTGTGAGTGTGTCTGTGTGTGTGTGAGTGTGTGTGTGTGAGTGTGTGTAGGGGGTGGAGCCCGCAGGCCTGCCGGGCTGTTGGTACTGATGCAGTGGAGACCACCCATCAGGGTGTAAATTCGGGGCAGGTGAGGTCAGCCTGCCTGGTGCCTTGTCCCTGGGCTGGGCAAGCCCCTCAGGGGTCACTTTCAGATGTTCCTGTGCTGCTGGCAGGGATGTCTGGGGTTTGGCTGTCCCTGTGCTGGGAGAGCCACCATTCAGAAGGAGTTGGTTTGCTGGGGAAGCTACTGATGTCAATGGCTGCTTGGGACTGAGGCCAGCTGGGGATAGGGGACACAGGGACCAAGGGAGGGGGAAGATTGGGGTTTGGAGAGTTTGGGGTGATGGAGATGGTGTCCAGGACCAGGTGTCCAGATGGGTCCCCCTGGCCTTGAGCCCCCCTGGCTCTCCTTACCCTTCGCCCTCCAGCACTTCTGCTACTTCTCTTCCCTCAGAGCCTAGCATAGAACTACCCATGGAATAGTGGGGTCAGGAAGGATAAACCCAGAGAAGCTGGTGGCTGGGTGGAGTGCGGCCGGGTTAGGGTTCACCATGGTTCAGGGGGGACATTACTGTCTTGTGACCATCTTCTGTTCTCTGATGGGCTGTGCCACAGCATTAGAGTTGGAAACCCTCAGCTTCCTGTTTCTAGTGAGGTTTTGGTTGGTTACAGGAGGGGTCCCCGGCGGTGAAAGCTTGGTTAAGTTTAAGGCAGAGCTTCCTAAAGCCCCTGGCAAGTCAACGGGAGAATGCGCTGCCTTGTAAGGTAGTGAGCTTCTCGTCCTGGCACAGATAGAACTTGCAAGGTCCCCACTCTGCATGACAGAGTTGGGGAACTGAGACCCTGACATTCTGCCTGGGCACTGTGGCCCCCCTCACAGCTAACCCACAACAGCCCTCCAGATTTTCCCCGAGAGGCTTCCTAGAATTCTCCTTGGCCCCCTCTTCACCTTGCCCTGCTGGCTAACCCCTCGAGGGCTGCAGCAGACCTGCCAATGCTCCTGTGTATACTGGAGTACAACTTTTACATGGACATACATTTTCCATTCTCTGGGGCATAACCTCGGTTGGCAAATGCAGGGTCACATGGTAACTCTATGGTTACCTTGCTGAGCGACTGTTAAACTGGTTCCCAAAGCAGCTGCACCATTTTACATTCCCACCAGCAACGTACAAGGGTTCTGCTTTCTCCACATCCTCACCAACACTGTTGTGTGCATGCTGTTGTTGGTACGCACGGTCTGGTGGGTGTGACGCTGTTCCTGGGACTGATTTCTTCCTGTCTCTGCGTTGACACTGGGGTCCACTTTGGCAGGTTATGGACTAGGGACTGGCCATAGGAAGTCGTCCCTTGCTGTAAGAAATGGTAGGATGGTGATCTAATTTGTGATTTAAAAGGAAGGTAATTCGGGAGCTGGTTTACTTTAGTTAATCTCTGAGGCACTGGGATGATGTTTCCCAGTGGCTGCAGCCAGCCCTCTACACCCAGGCACGTGCTGAACAGAATCTCTGCTGTCCCTGTAGCAACGGCAGAGCCCGTGGACGTAGACTAAGTCTGTGGGGACAGGGGAGTCAGGCAGGCACATGCAGGACAGGAGGGTCCCCAGCAGGACTGGAAAGCCACCCAACAAGGGTAGTGTGTGCCCTGTCTTTTCTGCTTCCTGCCACCCCTCCCCTTGTTTGGGGAGCAGACTGGCTGTCTCTGCTCACCCCACATGGCAGGACGTGGCTGCCCACAGCTGCCCAAATAATCTGTTATGTTCCCACCCATTTGGGGAATCAGTCAACCACACGCTTGTCATTTCTAATACAGTTTTTCTCAGGACACAAATGCTCCCAGATCAGGGCTCCTTCTTCTCAGAAGAGAAACACTGGGCCTTGTTTTCTGAATAACGATGCTTTTAGCTCAAGCCTTCAGAATCCTCATGCTGCTATTGCTTAAATCATTTTCCAGAACACTTATTTTAGAACAATTTTCAGAAAGTTGCACAAAGAAATTCAATCCCTCAGCTTTGTATGAAATCCTTGATATTTTCCACAGTGTAGGGGTACGACACGATTGGATTTGGTGCTTAATCCACAGAGTAAGAACAGATGGCATCTCATGTTTCTGAGCATTAAATGCAGCCTTGACAGCGAAAGATGCTCACAACTGAGGGATCTAAGCAAGACTCCGTGTTCTGTAGCGATTATGGGACCGGAACTTTCTACAAAGCCCTGCATGATGGCCGTGTCACACAAAATGCTGTGAACCTCTATATGATATTGAAGACAACTATAGTATTCTTATAAAATTTACCCTTGATCACTAAACTTGTCTCATAACATTAGTGCCCCTAGCACTTACTTATTTGAAGTGAAAGTTACTTCCACGTAATATAAATGCCCCAAGGGAACACCACAGAGTGGAGGGCAAAGAGGAGAGGACATGAGAGTAAATGAGGGATGATGAGATGATGAGTGGGTGGGGTTAGGAAAGACAGGGTCGGAAGTCAAGAGACCTGGGTCTCCATGCCAGCCTCACTACTCACTCTCTGGGTGACATTAGGCAGGTCACTGACATTTTTGGGCCTCAGTTTCCCCATCTGTAGATCAAGGGATCGGACTGACCGACTCTGCAGCCCCTTCCAACCCAGATCCTCGATGGAACCCATGACCAGCTGGATGTACCTCCTCCTCTCCCTCACCCCTATCGGCGGCTCCTTTCCCCTGGCTCCTGGCGTCACTCCCCTTTCCAAGCTGCCCCTAGAACCCAGGGCTCTCCCTTCTACCCACCTGGGAGCGCCTGGCTGGCTGGGGCACGGAGAGCAGGGCTGTGCAGTCTGAGCCTGTCCCTGGGGACTGTGGCCCTGCAGAGCATGTCCCAGGCTTTGCTGTCTGGGAAGTGACTCAGGCCCAGCTCAGCCCCTGGAGGGGAACTTGGCTCAGAGGGGGAGGAGCAGAAGCTGCTGTCCAGAAATGGCAGAGGAAGGATCCAGGGCACTAGGGAGAATGGTGAGATGGGGTACAGATCCCCCCAGGCGGACCTGGGGTCAGGTCACTTGTTGGTGGAACAGGGAGTCATCCCTAGTGGCAGCAGCAACTGCAGTTGCTGCTGCTCGTTTCCTTCCCCTTTTCATCCCTTGCGCTGTGCTTCAGCCTCATGGCCAGCAGGGGGCAGAAGGCGGCGGTGGTGCTGCCCACCTGGTACTGCAGGGCTTGTCTCTTCTGTCACTTGGTTGGAGGGGCTTGCTACTTCTGTACAGACAAAGAAAAAGAGGAAAAATAGTAAATGTTGTGGAGTAATCAGCAGGCAGTTGGGAGACATCAGCTGTCAAGTTGTCTGTCTTTCTCGCCTTTTCTGTTACTGGAGACTTGGTTATGTCTGAGATGTAGTCAGGCTTATCCCAGGGGACGTAATTTTGCCCCTGAGATGTGGTTTTGTGCAGGAAACTGAGACCTGGAGTCTACCCCCTGCTGTCCATCCAGGAGCTTCTCAGGAACTCTTTGAGGCACAGAAACAAATTGTAAATGCTGTGAGCTGGTGAGTGTGAAGAGAAGATTTACATTTCCTTCTGTCTTCCTGATCTTTTCAGATGGAGTCCTTGCAGGTGCCGGCTAGCTAGGGAGAGAAAGAGAGAGAGCTCATAGGACTGGTTTTTAGCTGTCATTAGAAAACTGAGGGATTAGATATTTTCCTGTTATTTCAGCAATGCCACCCTTACAGTGGCCTCTGAAGAAATCTAATCACTTCAAACACGGGAAAGAATGGTGTTGCCCAACGGAAACCTAAAAGGCTACATTCTTAGCCCTTCCTCAGTTCCCATATTGCAAACAACACGGCTGCTGTCCTGAAAGAGCTGGCTGTCCTCCAACCTTGAAGGTCTTGAGGGTGTGGGGAGACTAAGCAGGTACAGGCATCAGGGCCATGCAGTGCAGAACTCCCACCTTGCCAGTGTCCTGGAGCCCTCCTCCTGGCTAGATCCTGCAGTGCTCAGCATGTGCGGTCCCCTGTGCACAGTCCCACATGGTCATAAGCAAGAATCAAATAACCCGTTTCTGATTATGTAACAAACGCCTACCTGCACTAACTTTGTGCTATGTTCTGCAAACAAAGTCCATACTACAGAAATGAAATTTAGGGGACAAAAGAAACTTGTGAATGGAGGATATGTGAGGAGTCATGAAATTTCCTGTAGGGTGACTGGAACAAGATCTACTTGGGGGTCCTAGCGTACCACAAGCTGAACCTGTAGATTGGGAAAAATGATTTTTAACGAAATAAAACAGAAAAAGACAAGAAAGATTTACTAGGTATGTCACCTGAATACTCACTTAAGCTTTCTGACCCTCAGTTTCCTCTTCCCTGAAATGAGGTTTTCGTAGGTAAGCTGTATTCAGTTCTAAGAAGAGGAGAGGCTGTAAAGGGAAAACCTTTGCTTCTGATCAGAAGGGTGCCCAGGGCCTGCCAGAGCAGCCAGCCATGGCACGCTACAGGGGGATTTCCACCTTTTATCCCTAACGCAGACCTATGGCTGCGTCTCATCCCATTGGCCAGGATTTCGACCACACAATCTCCTTCTTACCCAATTGGCTAAGGTGTGTTGTTAAGACACAAAGGAAGAGGGGGTCAGGGGCTCTTAGTGTAGTAAATGTTTAGAGTTGGTGGGCTAGTAGGTGCAGTAAGGTATGCGGAAGTGTGGTACTTCCTGACACTTCTGCAGAAATGATCAAGCCAATGTTATCTCCCCCTACAAACATTTAGACCAAATCAGTGTATCTGTGAAATTGGAACAAAATGAGAAATTTAAATACCCATTAATAGCTGATAATTATTGAGAGGTTACCATGTCCTGGGTATTGGGGTAAGTGCTTTATATATATTTACTAACTGATGTAATCCTTAAAACTACCCCATGAGACTGGCTCTATAATTAGCACACGCTACCCAGGAGCAAACTGAAAGGGGCGGCCTTGCAAAAATACCAGGAAAACACCTAATCCTACAATTTCCCCAGTAATAATTAAAGATCAATCCTATGAGTTCTCTCACTAACAGGTACCCCACAGGAGTTCTGTTTTGCACAACTTCTGGAAAAAGCCAAATGGACAGGAAAGAGATGTAAATATCTCTCTTTCAAAATTGTTTTTGAGAATATGATTTTTCAGAGTTCCCGAGTAAACAGCAGAAGAAGAAACTACAGCCTCAACCATATCTCAAAGACTGAGTTGCATCTCCTGGGATAATCCCTTCTCCAAGGACAGGCAGGAAACCAAGTCTTGGACTTTGACATCCCCACAGTTTTTGTCATCTACCTGCTGCCGCTTTTGTTATCAACCGACAGCCATTGCTATTTTTTTCTCTTCCTCCCCTTTAAAATCAGCCAGCCACTTGGCCTCTCTCTGGCACCCCCGACTCTTTCTCTGGGATGCCACGGTTGTCCTCGAGGCTGCATCCAAAGAATTGGAACATGCAGGTTGAAAAAAAGGAAAGAGAAGTTTATTACAGGGGGAGACCAGGTTGAAAGTCCCCTGGGAGACAGTGGCAGGATGAACAGCAGGTGCCCTGCTCCCCTCTCGCAGCCAGTGTCTGGCTCAGAGCCAGCCCCGGGGCCCTCCTGTGCTTCCGCTTCCCTGTCCTCAAAGAACACACATTTTCCACTCAGCTGAGGCCCAGGAAAGGATGAGTGGGGGTCACGAGGAGGATGATGTCTCACGCAAGGCTGCGGGCTCTCCGTGGGGACTAGAGACGATGTTCCCTCAACCTGGTATCCACATGGCACGGGCGCTCACATCAAGTCAGGGGCCCGAACATGGGCCCTGTGGGACACACACCTGAGATCGAGTCTGCATAGCTCTGTGATATTGGATAAAAGACTTACCCTCTCTGTGCCCAGTCTCCTTGTCTATAGTGGAGTTATAACCTCCCAGGGTTATTGTGGGGGTTGACAAAATAACAGGGACAGGGATGTCAAACAAGTAGCACAGTGCCTGGCACCCAGGGCCCACTCAGTAAGTGAAGGCCACACCATCCTTGTCACACAGATTCTATCAGGAAGAGCTGGGCTGGTTCACTCCACTAGCTAACTCTCTGTGTGACCCTGGGTAAGTCACGTTCCCTCTCCAGGCTCTGATTCCTCCTTTGAATAAGAAGAGAGTTGGACAGCTGAGCTCAGAGGGTCCCTTCTGGGCTGTTCCTCTATGTCACAAGGAATTGCATCATTTGCCAGTCCCCAGGGCAGAAAAAGGGGGTGTCCTCAAGGTCACCAGGGACCCGAAAGGGGAATATGTCCTGAGAGATTTTCTATGACTACGGTGCAGGAGAAGTGAGGAGGTCTTGGGATCCTGTCCCTCCTCGGCCCTGCTACCTGATGTCTGACGTCCACTCTCCTCCCTGCAGCTGCCGTCTCTGCCATCCTCTACGGGGACAGTAAAGGGACAGTCACAGATTCCAGTGCTGAGCTGCACAGACTCTGGGGCTGCCTGGCGCTGCTGCAGGTGGGAC
Organism: Lepilemur ruficaudatus; assembly: GCA_963574885.1. Classification (NCBI taxonomy): domain Eukaryota; kingdom Metazoa; phylum Chordata; class Mammalia; order Primates; family Lepilemuridae; genus Lepilemur; species Lepilemur ruficaudatus. The sequence continues at coordinate 6,868 of CAUYRT010097793.1, forward strand.
CCTCTTCTCCACTCCCCCGTTTTCTCGCCAGGCCTGCACCTTGGGCTCTACCTGGGCTTAAGCTCTTTGGGCGCCCAGCAGAGGAGTGAGGGTGCATGTGTGGGGATGGGAGCTGGGATGAGACCACTGGAGCCCAGGTCAGCCATGGCTGTAGCTCAGGTAGGAAGGGGTGCAGGGCAGACAAAGTCAACTAACATAAGACTTTCAAATCTTTCTTTCAATGAAACATTTAAAATACTGATGAAATAAATCGAAGGAGACACGGAATAATGGAAAGATATTTCGTGTAATTAGACTGGAGAATTAACATTGCTAAAATGACAGTACTAGCCAAATAAATTTATAGATTCAATGCAATCCCTATCAAAATACCAATGATATTCTTCTCAGTAATAGAAGAAAAATCCTAAAATGTACATGGAACCACTAAAGTCACCAAATAGACAGACCAATCTCCAGAAAAAGGAAAAAAGGTGGAGTCTCACCCTATCTGACTTCAAATTTACTATAAAATAACAATAACCAAATCAGCCTATGGTACAGGGAGACCAATGGAACAGAATGGAGAACCCGTATGTAAATCTATGCATTTGCAGCCAAATTATCATCGACATGGTGCCAAGAACATGCAATGGGTAAGACAGTCTCATCAATAAATGGTGCTGGGAAAACTACATAACTGTATGCAAAAGAATGAAACTAGACCCCTATCTCTCATCATAGACGAAAAGCAAATCAAAATGGATTAAAGGCTTCAATCTACGATCTGAAACTATAAAACTGCCTGAAGGGAACACGGGGAAATGCTGCAGAACATTGTTCTGGGCAAACAGAGAGAGTGGATCGGTGGTAGCAGGGGCTGGATGGGTAGAGAGGAGGGGACGATGAAGAGCAGTCGATTAATGGGTACAAATGAGACGTAATTTTATATAGATGAGTGGGGTGACTATAGTTTACAATAATCTATTGTATATTTCAAAATAGCTAGAAGAAAAGAATTCGAATGGTTCTCACATAAAGGAAAGACAAATATTTAAGGTGATGGACATCACAAATACACTGATTCCATCTTTATGAATTATCTGAATGTATTAAACTTTTGCATGTACCCTGAAACTATTTACATCCATTGTGCATCAATTTAAGAAAATCCCAGCCAGTTATTTTTTGATATTGATGCAACGATTCCAAACTTAACATGGAAAGGGAAAAGACCAGAACACCTACCACAACATTGACACAGAGCACAGTCGGAGGACTGACACTACTGGACTTCAAGACATGCTATTCATGCTACAGTAATCAAGATAGTGTTCCAAATTCTGTCACATTTGGAAATTCACTATGAAGAAATGACAACTAAGTGCAATGTGAGATCCTGGATTGGATTTTGGAACAGAAAGCAAACATTACTAGAAAGCTGGAGAACTCTGAATTTAGTCTACATTCCTGTGAATAGTATAGCAGTAATGTTAATTAACTAAATTTGACAAACTTACCATGATAATGTAAGGTGTTACCTGCAGGGAAAGCGGGTGGAAGGCCATGTGGGAACTATATTATTTGTACTATCACTGATCTCTTCTGTAAACCCAAAATTATTTTAAAATAAAAAGTTTAAAAAGAAAAATAAGAAGCAAGATTCCTGACCTCCAGACACAAAAGGAGTTCAAAAGAGCAGAAACCAGAGTGTTCTAAAAAAGCTTGAGTTGCTATATTATTATTAATACTATGTCATCATCATCTCACCAAACATCCTTCCCCACCCTGCAGTCCTTTGGCCGTTTCTCTGCAGCCCTGTCTCTTCCATGGGGTCCTGGCCCTATTGGGGTCCTGATTTCTCCCTGCCTCTTTGCCCACCCCTGTCCCCAAAGACCCCTGGCCCAGTGGCGGAAGGAGGGTTAGTCCGCTCTTCCTGGCAAGCTCCTGCCCAGGTGCCTGTGCCCCGCCCAAACCTGGCCAGAGCTGCCAAGAGCACAGCCAGCACAGTGCTGCAGGCGTTAAAGGAGGCTCAGGGATCCACAGCTGGCTGAGTGAGGAAGGAGACAGTGCAGGGCTGGACCACACCCTGGGCTAGCTGTGAAGGGAGCCTGGGTAGCAGAGCCCTCAGCTCAGTTGCTCCCAGCAGTGGCCCTGGGACCAGCTCTGCTTCTTGCACCCACTCCCTGCCTGGGCAGAGGCTCACTCACCCACTTCCTGTGGACAACAGCTTCTTGCCAGCCACAGCCTGTGCCACCAACACTGGCCACTGTCCCTTCCAGGGAGTGCCTTGGCCCTGACACTCACCCCACTCAGAGGCTCCTCTGAAGGAAAGGTGAGTGTGTGTGTGTGTGTGTGTGTGTGTGTGAGAGTGTGTGTAGGGGGATGGAGCCGGCAGGGCTGCTGGGCTGGTGGTGCTGATGCAGTGGAGACCACCCATCAGGTGTAAATTTGGGGAAGGTGAGGTCAACCTGCATGGTGTCTTGTCCCTGGGCTGGGAAGCCCCGGGGTCACCCTGTCAGTCCTCCATCATCAGATGTTCCTGTGGTGCTGGCAGGGATGTCTGGGGTGCGGCTGTCCCTGGGCTGAGAGAGCCACCAACAGAATTGTTTTGCTGGGGAAGGTGCTGGTGTCAGTGGCTCTTGGGACTGAGGCCAGCTGGGGAGTGGGGACGCAGGGACCAAGGGAGGGAAAGGTTTCGGAGTCTTCTGTGCCATCTCCCTGCCTATGGCAGGGGCCTGAGTATTGCCTTCTCTTCATTTCTTTCCCTGCCACCCCCTGGCACTGCTGTCAGGACGCCTTTCCCCTCCTTGGGGGTCTCTTTGCTCCCAGAGGGCTAACTAGGCCTGCAGAGTGGCTGGCGGGCCTGGAAGGGTTGGGGTTCAGAGCCCTCCCCCTGACTCCCTTGCTCAGCATGGACACAGCCTGTAATGAGGGCCCCTCTGCCCTCCCCAACCCCCAGCTCTTGCTCCTTCCTCTCCCCTCTGGGCAGAAATGCCTAATCCAGGTGGTTAATGAACAGACACGGGCAGCTGCCTCCCCAACCCTCTGCACCCTCCTCCCCTCCTCTGACCTGGTGCTCTCCTGTCTCCCCTTCCCAGGCTGGGAGTCCCTGCAGGGTGACCTCAGTGTCTGCCCTCACCTCCAGTCCTGACCAGGCAGGACTGCCCGCCCAGATGTCTTAGGCTGGCCACTGTGCTAGAAGAGGAAACTGGGAGGGGTGGCTGAGGGGGTGACCCAGGGAAGCCTGCTGTGCTCCCAGGCGCGGCTCCCCAAAGGGACTGGAGTCCGGTTGGGGACAAGGTGGGTGCTGGGTGGGGAGGGGCTGACTCAGGAGGGCAGGAAGGCAGGTGGCTGTGGGTGGGAACAGGAGGGAGAACTGCATACTAGAGTTCCAGCATCTTTGGGGACAGAGGGTTCTCTTGCAGAAGCCCCAGCTATCCCTCAGTGTGGCAGAGCAGAAGCCTGTGGGGCTGTGTGAGGGGGCACTCTCTCTTCCCTCTGGAAACTGCCTGGCAAGGTGGGGACCACTGTGGCTAAGTCATGACCTATAATCCCACCTGCCAGCTGGCGACTTCTCCTGTCTCCCCGATACCAGCTCTCGCCCAGGACCTCAGAGGTTGCTACAGGGGAGGCAGCTGCCTGGCACCTCTGGCCCAGGGGCTGGGAGGGACGGGGAGGATCTGGATTGAGATGGAGAGTTGGGTGGTAGAGCCCTACATGGGATCAATGCTGGGGACCCAGCTTGGGTTGGCCTGGCCACTGCTGCCCAAGGAGGGCAGGGAGCCAGAGAGGAGTGGGCTGGACCAGGCTGGGTGTCTCCGCCAGTTGAATGGGACCACCAGAGCTGGGAGCCAACACCTGCATCTGGAGCTGAGAGTTTGCGGTGATGGGGGTATCATCCTGGGACCCTCTGCTCCCAGGCCCCTGCCCCTGAGCCCTCCTGGCTCTCTTTGCCCTTCCCACTCCCGCGCTTCTGCTACTTCACTTCCTTCAAAGCCCAGACCAGAACTTGCCTTGAGTGGATGCATCAGGAAGGGTAAACCCAGAGAGGCTCGTGGCTGGATGGAGTGGGGCTGGGGTGGGGGACATGGTGGTTCAGGGGAGACATTACTAATTTGTGACCGTCTTCTGGACTCTGAAGCC
>CAUYRT010097794.1:0-88138 GCA_963574885.1 Lepilemur ruficaudatus
TAGTCCCAGCTACTTGGGAGGCTGAGGCAGTAGGATTGCTGGAGTCCAGGAGTTTGAGGTTGCTGTGAGCTAGGCTGACGCCACAGCACTCACTCTAGCCCGGGCAGCAGAGTAAGACTCTGTCTCAAAAAAAAAAAAAAATATATATATATATATATATATCAATTGTACCTCCAAACTACGTACAACTATTATATATCAATAAAAATTTTAGAAAAAAGTTATAACAAAATGACATTATTCAAGGACTTACTGTACAGTGATGAGCAAAACCAAATTGGTCCTGGAGCTCAGATTTTAGCCGGATCCTGTATGTGAGAACGGGCCTCCCTTGTAGGGCCATTGTGAGATTTTGCGAGGTTCACATCCACAAAGCATGAGCTCAGACAGCAGGGGCTCAACACGTGTCCTTTTTCCCCACTGCTTTCTCTTCTCTCACTGCCTCCTCCCCTTGCTTCCTTCGGCCACTCCATTGCTCAACATCTCCTTCAAGTGAGATGGGACAGAAGACAGGAAAAGGCAGGAAACCGAAATTCACAAAGCTTTCTAGGGCTCAGGACTAACTAAAGTTCTGGTGAGGGCAGGCGCTGAACAGTCTGCTAAAAACTGAGCTAAGGGGTATCTGTGGATTTTACCTGAACGGAAACATCTCTGCCCATCTGCAAAGCCACGTCCGAGGGTTGACACGCCACGCATTTGTCTGGTTACAAGTTAGGATGTCTGTGGAGCCAGAAGTTAAAAATAAACAAGTCACCTAAGTGTTTGGCCAAACTCTAACGAGAACAGATCCTTCAAGAGAGCTGCGTGTTTGTCTGTGTTTTCTCCTGGCATTGAGTTTGATACAGACTTCTAATCTCAGAACTCATATTAAGAATAACACACGCTAAGTTTATTTCAAATACCTGATAGGTAGGCTGGCTAATGGAATCTGGCTTATTTCCCTGTACAGATATTTCTTTTCCTGCTGAGCAATAATAACAATAAAAATATGTAATGTTCCTGATTATTAAACTTACACAGCACCTGTCACTCAAACAAGACAGGCTTCAAGCTCCTCCACCTTTATGATGGCTACGAAACATCACATGTAAGATCCTGAGACAAAGGTGGACATTTTCTTCCGTAAAGGAAAGATCACAGGAGAAAACCCATTGAGAAACGAAGAGCGACTTTCCAGCCAATGAGCAGCAAGCTGCTGTGACGAGCTGCATGGCTGATGACACTCTGAAAATACACAGCCGTAATCATTCCAGAATTTTGAGTGATCAAGGCCGTGGTGATAGAGCGCACGTTTTGCCATTGCAGAGAGGCTCCCAGGAGGTCTCCAGGGCTGCGGGCTTGGCCCACTGGGAGTTGGCAGTCACCTACTGGCTGAACCCACCCTCATGCCTCGACGGACCTGCTGATGCAGGTCCCACCCCTAGATTCTGATTTCACAGGTCTGAAACCTGAAAACCAGACCATGATAACTGTTAAAACTCCCTGGGTGATTCTGATGTAAGCCAGGGAAGAGAACCTGGGCTCTGGATCTCCTTTTCTGAACAGGGAACGCACCTGGGCAGGACCCAAGCCTGGAGCAACCGGGCTGCGGGCAGCCAGGCATCAGGGGCCGGCCAGCTCTCGCCATGTGGTAGAAAAGGGGGACTGGCCTGGGCCGTTGTCACTTCCATGGCAGGTGGGTCTGCATAGCCGCACACATTCTAGGATTCGCCACCAGATTGCAGGACCTCCAGACAAAAGCTAGTTGAAAAGAAAGCTCATCTTCTCCAATCACAGACTTTCTGTTCCCCGACGTGAGGGCATGCTAATCGGCCCCTCCAAAGAGTATGCCTGACTCTTCTCTCATGTAACCTGTGTACAATGTGTATTGGGGCCAAATATTACTGAATTTTAAGCCATAAATGCTAATCTTTCTGGTGAATTTCCAAGTCATTTTTCATAGCTCCCCCAGTGCCCAAACCAAGGCCTGTGTGCAAGTCTGATCTCTATACAAGGCGAGGCAGAGCCGCTGGTGTGAGACTGGCACATAGGAACCAGAGGACCCTATCTAAGCCTGCCACCCAAAGGCAGCCCCCAAGGTACCTCCTAAGAAACATAGATCTAGTCCCACCATCTGCCTTTACCGGGAAACCAAGGCTCTGAGAAATTTGTCCACAGGCACCAGCTGGTAATGACACTCGCCTGTTCTGACACCTGGGTCCCAACCATAAAACCAGTTCCCTCTTAGCCAAAAGTCTGAGCTGGACCAGTAAAGATGAGCTTCTCCAGGGTCTCCTAGGAAATATCCAGAACAGAAGCAAAAGGGTACATAGGCCTTGTCACCAGGAACCTCTGAAAGCTGACCTGTCCCCCCTCTGTCCCTGGCCAGTTGTCCCAGCCAACATTATAAAACAGCAGGGGACCAGCCAGGAAGTTTTAAACAGGGTGGTGGGTGGGATCAAGCTCCCCCACGCCCCTGAGCTTGCTCAGCTTCTCCGTGGCAGAGGTGGCATCTTCACCAGTCGCTGCCCACCCCATCTTTCTGAATCCCCCTTCTCCACCCATCATGCCTCCCTTGGGACTCACTGTCCTCTCACAAAAAGCTCAATCAGATTGCTTCTCCCTGGGCATTTCTTCGAACTCCCAGCTGGCCTCTCTGCCTGCCTTATGTGGCAACAATATTGTGCTACTGGAGCTACTGGTGCCTTGACCACTGCCTTTATCCAGCACCCCTCTGGGCAAAGCAATGTGCTGATGTATCACATGCTCCGCTGACTTGGTTCTCACTTCCTGGGAGACTAGGACCATTATTAGCTTCATCTTCCAGACAAGGAACAGGTTCGGCACTTGCTTGAGTTTCCTGTCACTGCTGTAACAAACCACCGCACACGGGATATCTTGAGACACGAATTCATTAACTTACCATTGCAGAGGTCAGATGTTGGAACGGGACTCACTGGGCTGAAATGAAGGTGTTGGCAGGGCTGTGGCCCCCGGAGGCACCAGGGGAGAACCCGTTTCCCTGTCTTTTCCAGCAGTGTGGAGGCAGCCCACATCACTTGGCTGGTGGCACCTTCCATCTTCAAAGCCAGCAACGGTGGACTGAGCCCTCCCATCACCTCATTCTGCTCCCCTCTTCTGTTTTAAGCTCTCACTTTTAAAGACCCTTGTAATTACTTTGGGCCCAGCTGGAGAATCCAGGCTATTCTCCCTCGCTTCAGGTGGGCTGATTAGCACTTCATCTGCAATCCTCATTTCCCTCTGTCATGTATGCCACATATTCACACGTTCTGAGAACTAGAATGTGGACCTCTTGGTGGGGGAGGCATTATTCTGCCCTGTCACAGAGATCAAAGAGATACACAGATATATAATTTGGAGCTAATACATAGAATTTGCTGGATTTGAACCTTGGTCTCTTTAATTCCAAAGCCTCTGCTATGAACCCCAATGCATACTGCTCATACAGCTACCAGTAAAAGTCTACCAACAACATCACTTTCTAAGACCCTCTTCTTTGGCAGGCACTGTCTGGACACAAAGAGTTTGTATATGAATGAAGAGTTGGCCCTGCCCTAGAAGGGCTCACAAACTTGTGGGAGAGAGGGGCTTGCAAATGTCAGTAAATAACCATAATGGTACATGAAAAAGAAGTAGATGCAAAATGTTGTGGGTGCACAGAGGAGGGAGTGATTAATTCTCCAGGAGCGGAAGGCAGTGTGGGATGGGGTGGAGAGGATATTTGAAGTAGATCTGAAGGATAATTAATTCGCCAGGCAGAGGAGGAGGTGAAGGATGCCTCACGCATAGAGGATGATGCAGGAAAGGCTGAGCCATGGAGCAGCTGGGTGCTTGTGGTAAAATGAATTCATCTTGGTGGGAACTGAGGTTGGATGGGTTCAGATGTGAAGGGCCCTAGAGGCCATGCTAAGGTTTATTGTGTATTCATTGTGGAGCAAACGGACTGCCATCAAAGGATTTTGAGGAAGGATTCTGGTCAAATTTGTACATTGGGCGACTCATTCTCTCAAGTTCTTGGAAGATGAATTGGTTGCAGATTGGGGGAGAGGCGGCAGGGGCTAAGGTTGACACGTAGGTGGGAGGTGGTGAGCATCTAAGGATAGCCTTGGCCACAGGAAAGGAGAAGACAAGGCAGACCCAGGACTTTTCTGAGGTGGATTCAATATGCGCCGGTGGGTGTTTGATGGAAGTGTCTGTCCTGGGGTGAGGGGCAGCAAAGGAAGTAGAGACAGGAGTTCCCCATAGGCTCTCTAGTTAGGGGTACATGGGGACATGCTAAACTGAGGTAGGATTTCATCCAAGCCCACCCTACCATTCCTTGCCAAGGATATTGGTAAACTCAGCATCATAGATTTCTAGGGGAAAAAGCTTCTCTCTGGAGCTTGAATCTATTTACAAAATCATGTGGAAGGAATTGCTCATGGTAACAGCTGTGATTGCAGATGCTGAAGTAAGATGGGGGCGTGTGTGCGTGTGTGTGTCCTTGGGCGGAGGCGTGCCCTTGCTAAGGCAGCTCCTCCTCTCACTCCTCCACCACAAGGACCACTGAGCAGAGACTCAGCCTTCCACCCCCTCCCCAAGCCACGCTGTCCCCTCCGTCTCCCACCCCACCTTGGCCTCTCCCCCAGTCTCCGAGGGAAAGTTCGGACTGGTATTCTAATGACCAGTGTGGTAACGGTGGGATCTGTCAGAAGGAACTGAATCTTGGGTGCATATGTGTTTCTGTGTGTTATTTGGGTGTATGGGCTTGTGTGTTTCTGTACGTGTTTGTACATGTGCATCTTTGAGTGTATTTGTATTACAGTTGCCAAATTTGGCAAATAAAAATACAGGATGCACAGCTAAATTTGAATTTCAGGGAAATCTGTTCAGCAAATCATTCTTTTAGTGTAAGTATATACTATGTGCAGTGCATGCAATATTAAGGACTTATTTATACTAAAAAATTATTCATTGTTTATCTGAAATTCAAATGTGTGCCGTATCTGATTGTGTGTGTTTTGTGTAAAGCCTTATGTGGTTTTGTGTGTTTGTTCACGTACTTGTGTGTCTGTGTATATCTAAGTGCGTGTTTATTCCTCTATATGTGTGGTTTTTGGTGTTTATGGGCTTTATGTGGATCTGGGTTATAAGACTCCTAAAAAGAGATTTGTCTTAGTTATCTAGGCCCTGGGAAAAATAGAATTCTTCACTTACAAGGAAAAAAGCTGTCAGATTTTTTTCTACTATTAATTAATTTTGACTTTGAACAAGTCACTGCAAAGTGAAGAGGTTGAGCTAGACTCATTCATTTAAATATTTATTGATAATTCTAGGAGCATTCTAGGCAAATAATTCATTGAGGGCTCACAGTCCGGAGAAAGGACATCAATACAGCTGATGAGGTTACGACGTAGTAAAAGCCACCATAAACGTGCATACCGACGTCCCAACGACTGTGGCGGCACCTTCCATTTCCTTGTGTCTGCGATGCCAGCCCTGCAGTGAAGGCAGGCGGATATTTCATTGTGATGCTTTTATCACTTGGAATCTTTAAATTACGGTTATTGGTGGAAGCGTGTGTGCAGCTCGGCTGAACACAGACGATCACCCAAGCATCAGCTGCGGGAAGGGTTGCTCTATTCGTCGTTTGTTTGTTTTTAATTCTAGCAGTGTTCATGGAAGCCAGGAAATGTCACTGACTTGTGCATTTGATGCATGTCTCATCATTCCTCCTGTCACCGTGGGCAGTGCACGCTGTGGCTTCCGAGGGCTTCCTGCCTGCCTGGCAGGTGTCTAAGCAACCTCCGGAGTCCACGACACTCGTGCCTCTTCCTGCTTTGACATTGGTTTTGCTCACCCACCATTTTAAGACTCGTCTTTCAAAATAAAATTAGCTGGCTAAGTGAGATATTGGCCATTCTGGCTTGAAATCTGTCTCAGGCGAGCTTTCACACCCCTACAGAAAGCTGCCTTAATACCATAATTGAGAAATTATGTAGGAGTTTCTGAGTCCAATGATACATGGCTAGAACACAGGTCAAACTGCTATAGCAAAGAGACCCTGGTGGCTATAACAAGGTAGAGCTTGTTTCCCACTTACCTAGGTGTCTGAGTCAAGCTGCCCTGGCTGACACAGCAGCCCCAGGAGACAGGAGCCCCGTTCCTTCTGGCTTATTGCTGCCCTGCCTCCAGCTCCTGCCTGCCAGCCCATGGAAGGAAATACGGCCCAGCCCAGCCAGCAGAAAGAGGGCAGGGAGGGCAGCACAGGCCTATTTCCCTTCCAAGGTCAGCCCTGGACATTGCAGGCCTCACCTCCGCCACAGCCACAGGAGAGAATGTGGCCACACCTGGCTTCAAAGAGGACAGAAACGTGGTCTTCCTCTGGGCCACCACATGGCATCTATCACTGTGCAGGAAGGGAAGCGTGGGCGTGAATGCTGGGCGACCAGTGATCTCTGCCCAAAGAGCATTGGCCCCAAAATGTTTAAGAGCTCTCAGGGCAAACAGCTTTCAGAACGTACTTGTTTGTTCACAGCTGGAGGTGCAAGAACGACACTAGTGGAGCGTTCGCTGTGTTCAGACGCTGTGAGAATCATTTTGTGTCTGTTACTTTATTTGATCCTGATAGGCAAAGAACCTGAGAGGCGAAGCGACTTGCCCACTGAGAACTTAGGAGCCACAGGAGGTCTTTCTCGCAAACCACCCTGCTCTTACGATCTGCTCGTGACTGAATGAAACCCTCGGACGTGCGCTGGGTTTTCGGGTGTCAACTCAACATCACTACCAGCCCCGTCTGGGTCTCCTCTGCACCTCAAAGCAGAACAGGAACTACGTTTCCCAGATGCCATTCCTGCCAGAACCCAGGTTAAGGCACCTGCACAAGGCAGAGGAGGAGCAGGGACCTTTATCGGGCAGAGGTGTCCGTATGCAGACACCTGGGCAGACGGGCTCACTGCAGCTTGCTATGGCTTCTGAGGACCCACGGCATTAGTGTTTCAGGCTGAAACCTCGGTGGGCAGATTCTCTGTTCCTTACACCCTGGGTTCTTCCAGTGGTTACATAAACCTGATTACTACTTTAAACCCCTATACCCGCAATATGAACTGAGCCTTCACAGACACAGAAGCTAAAATCATGAGATTGGGTAGAAGTCTTTCTGTCCTGTGGAAAAGACACTAAAACTGGAACTGGATGAACTGGGTTTGAATCCTGGCTTTCTCACTGGCCAAGCATGCCCTTGACCATATCACCTAAACTCTGTAAGCACCAACATTTTTCATTTACCAAATGAGATATCTACAAAAATCACTGGCAAGGTCAAATGACAAAATATTTAACAACAATTAAGACAAGAAAGTAGGATGCTGTTGTCATCATTGTTAATAATAATAACCAAGCATTTTATAAGCGTTATTTCATTTAATCCTAAAACAACTCTGGTTACTACTACCATTCCTAGCTTACAAATGGGAAAATGGAGAAACAGAAAGCTGAATTAACTTGCAAATGATCACATAGCTAGTTCGTGTCAGAGCCAGAAACAGAACCTGAGCTCTGTAGTTTCAGAGCTCACACTAGTAACTATTATGTATGTGTTGATACCGACACATTTCAACTAGCTTGTTTATTTCCACCTTCGTCTTCAACAGTTTACCAGAGTTGCCAACAAGCACAAACACTTGCAAGAAGGAAAAGTTATGAGCAGAAATATATATGGAATAACCTCCTAATAATTTTAATAACCAAACATGAAATTGTTCTATCTGGTGAGGTGCCTAGATCTTGGGTAATTTCAAGAAAAAGCTTGAGGACAACTTACTCTTAACTTGGGGCTGCTACTCCCTCCAGGAGACATTTGGCAGTGTCTGAAAGCATTGTCACAACTGGTGGGGGGCAGGGAGGACCTATTGGCATCCAGTGGGTAGAGGCCAAGGATGCTACTAAGCATCCTATAATCACAGGATGGTCCTCCCCCAACAAGGAATTATCTGGCCCAAAATGTCAGTAGTGTCACTCTTGAGAAACACTGCTTTAGGAGGTATTATGGGATTTCCTATTTCTAATATGGATTATGTGGGATATTCTCTAAGGCTGTATTGTCCAATATGGTAGTCACTTGCCACCTGTGACTCTTTACTTTTAAATTAATTAAAATTAAATGAAATTAGAAATTCAATTGCTCATTAGCACTAGCCTAGCTCATTGCAAGAGCCCAATGGCCAGATGTGGCTAGTGGCTGCCCGATTAAACAGCACAAGTTTACAGAACATTTCCATCAACTCAGAAAGTTCTTTTAGTCAGTGATGAGGCAAGATCTTCTTCTACTCTGAAATTCTGTTCACTGTCTCAAGCTGTAGTTCCTCATATGTTATAAGAAACCAAATATTAACTGCAATTTTTACAACAGATAAAATAGGGCATATTTATTCAAACCATAAAAATGGTCTTCTAAATTTGAATGCTTCTAATATACTTGATGACTTATCTCCTCATTAGGATGCTGCTTTACTATTTATAGATCTTTAAAACTGGGAAGAAGGGTGGACACTTCAACCTAGACTTGGCAAAGACACTATCAATGGAAGCTCAAGAAAAGGACTTAAGGCAGCTCTGAAATTGCAATCTAAACCAAAGTCATAGAATTGTTGAGTTTAAAATAGGATTTGCTGAATATTTTTTGGTTTAGATCTGTATAATTCTTTTCAGGGGTCACAAAGATCTTGGAGAATCTGGTGAAACGTGCTGATCCACATAAACACACGGACACATGCAGAGACCCTTTCCTACACAATTTGACGTACGTGATTTCCTAAAGCCCCCTCCGTGTTCTAGTCAATCCCGACCCCCTTTCACAGATAATTGAGTGACTGGATGAATCATAAGAAATGAGTAATTGACTTTTCCAAAGTTTACATAGTGGCAGAACTCAAATCAGAAGGCGGATATTCCCATTTCCAAGCCTACTACGTTCATTAAGAAATATCCATTTATAGAAAGTAGTAAAGAAACTAATCTATTATGTGCTATAAAATACACTTGTACTATCTGAAGTTCTTCTGCTTGACCTCTAAGAAGGGAGAGGATGGGGCAGCACTTGGAAAGAAAAGAATGTTCTTCAAAGTTGCAGAGGGTAGAAAAAGGGAATGCATGTCCAGTCACTATGCCCCAGACTGGGGATGAAGCCCTTAACTAAGAAGCAGTTCTTTAATTTCTGATCTATCATTTTTATCAGAATGCTTTTTCAGAGTGATAATCCATCACCATTCTTCAAACAGCACATCTCTTATGATAACATGAACTCCTCACCCAATTGCCTCCATCTTTTTTATTAAGGCTTCAGGAAACACAGTTTGTGAAATTTGCCTTTGAATAGCTCATTCATTAAGCTATTTGCTTTTGTTCCAGCCTCCTGTCTCCTCTCCTGTGTTCTGCCTTCTTATTTGTGCTTTTTGCCTTAAAGCAAAAAAAAAACCTAGAAAACTCCCTTGTGTAAAATTTCAAAATTCAACTGTGTTTTTACCCTTAGGCTTAATTACAAGAAGTCACGCTTGTTCTATACTTACGGCTTTTCAAAGTGTGCCATTATGTAGAACAGCAAGCAGAAGCAGAAGGTAGTGAACCTCATTGGCAGTCTAATCCATTCAGAGCTATCCCTATTGAAATGCTGGAAATAGAAATAATATTCAAGGAGAAAGAATATGCCTCTAGTGCTAAGCCCAACAGACCTACTTACAACCCTCAAACAAAGCTTCTTGAGTCCAGTATACTCAGCCTGATGTCTGGAACACAGCAATCATTTAAAAAAATTTGTGGAGTGAAAAAGTGGCTTATTTTCATTACTTCCCTCAACATGCATTCTCTGCTCTTCATCTGCCTCTGCCCACTTCTATTCTGATCCCAGATGACTGCATCACCCAGGCCCTCCTGCTGGGTGGCTTCCCACTGGCTATCGGCAGTGGGAGATTGAAGGTGGAAAGAGAGACGTGGCAGGTTTCTCTTCCCATAACCTCTCCTCCTGCATTTTGCTCTGGCAGGGCTGTGCACCCCGCAACTACAGCTCCTGTGGGCTGGCCCCTCCTCCATGGCCTCACCTCTCACAGGTTCCAGGGATATTGTTTCCTCTTCTTTCCCTTTTAGATTGAAAGAGTTCAGGAAATGCCACCCCAAATATGCCACTAGGTATGCTGATTACTTCAAACCCAGAGCACTTGGGGAAAGGCAAGTGCAGAACGGGATTTCTCTGAACTTCCCAAAAGGAGCTTAGTTGTCATAGATCCCTCCCCGGAATCTTACCACTCAGGGAAGTTTACCTCGGATCACAGGAGAGAGTTTTCTTGAGGTTGACACCATACCCAGACTGTCACCTCTTCTGAGTGCTGCTCTGAGACAGCTTTTATTACAGGAGAGATTTTTACCTGTATAGCAAGGCACCCTTTACTCACCATACGCTCGCTTCCTCCCCCCACTCCCGTAACTTGCGGCACCGCCACTCCCCAGAAGCTCCAAGCTCTTATTCTTCTCTGTAGCTCAGGACACTGTATGAACTGCAATCATCTGACTTCTTCCAGTCTCATATTTTGTGGGACTCCCATGTATATTTGCATAATTAAAATTTTTTTCCTTCTATTAGTCTGCCTTATGCCAGTTTAATTCCTAGCCCAGCCAGAGAACCCAGGAAGGAAGAGGAAAGCCATGTTTTGCTCCCCTACGAAGTCTAGGCCTGGCAACAGCTTCCTGCGTTGCTGGTTCCTGGATGTCTGTGCATCCTTCTGGTTCCTTCAATCAGCCACATCTCAGTGAACAATCCATTCATTAAAGTCTGTAGTTGAACCAGATGAGTTAAATTTTGGGTTTTGCCAAAATTTGGGTTTTGACTGGTACAGTGAATAAATGAAGTAGATACAGTAATATAAATGAAAAGACTTGAAAACCAGCTTTAAAGTAATTTTTAATGTATTGTTTTTAACATAAGGGTGTAAAGCACAAAATTAAAATGATAAAATCTCAATTATTGAAATTTTACTTAAATATAAGTTGTAATATACAAAAGTCTGCATTCATTTTTCTATAATATATGCCTAGGACCAGGGGAAGGTATTGTAATTGAGAAAACTGGTCTACGTGTTAAGAAAAAGAAAACTACTAAGAGCATGAATAAATGATGACTAGTGAGAAATAAAAATAAAATCCAAGTCCCCCCTCTCCCAACACCAACTAAACAGATCCCACTTGGCCAAGGGGACCCCAGAGAAACCTTAAAAACTGAGTTCCCAGCCATGACAGTAAGGGAGCGGACAGGAGGTTGGACATGTCTCAGTGTCCTCCCTCCCTCAGGTCATAGCCCCTCCCTCACTAAATGCCATTAGACTTTTTTCCCTAAGGGTTAAACAGAAACCACCCCTTTCAAAAGACTTGCTCCACCACTGATTTCAACCAGCCGTCTGATGCTGCAGCCAGATTCCCTCCTTTTTTGTGGTTTTGACAGAACTGACCAGCACTCCTTCCTGATAAGGGACCACGGACAATAGACTGGTCTGGCCAGTTGACAATGGCTGTGCACAGGACCTCTCTGTGTCCTCCTTTTCAGCTTTTTGACATGTACAGCCTAATTGTAATGCCTTTGAATTTTAAGTCTCTACCCCAAAGTGAACGTGGGTCGTATGTAACACACGTTTGCTTACTATGCATGCACCTCCCCTTCATGAATATTCATAGCACTTCCTGTGACCAGTTAAATATGTATACTTAGCTGACTCGTTTGGCATAAATTCCTGTTCCACCCTTCCCTCCCTCGAAGTGCCTATTTTCAGTGTCTGCCAAAGGCTACGCCAGCCTGTGGTGCGGCCAGTCTGCAGGCCACAACCTTTTGTAAGATATAAAGGTCTCCTTTCCAAATTTATAGTTCTCATGACTGAAAGTCGACACTGACAATTAGCTTGCCCATGCATTCTACATGTATGTGTGTATATGCATTGCAAAACAGTCCTGATCAATCATAAAAGTGATTGATGCAGTGATATATCATTTGGGATCCAACTTCTCACAAGGAGCAAAAATCTTTTTTATACTATAACTACATGGTTTTAGGGAGATGGGGTCCCGGGAGATCAGCATAGGCAAGTTACAGGTAGGAGCCATTTGGAAACACCTCATAATCAAAATGACTAGTCCTTAGTCAGGAAATGAGTCTTGAATTACTTGAGTTTAGAAGGCAGGTTGACAGCCAGTGTCACCAGCAGAGTTAAGGTGGGCAGCAGAGGTCTGGGACACCAGTCCAGCGTGAATGGGCACATTCTCTCTGCTTGCAGACACACTCCCTGGCATGCTGGCGTGTGTTCTTTCTCACCCTCACTCTCTCTCATTGTAATACATATCAGTTTTCTTATTTTAAAAGTGAGAAATATCCAACATAGAAATAAAAGTAAGCAAAAGGAAAGAACAACCTGAAACGACCCATAATCTTTCCATACTGAGATAACCATTTTCAGCAGTTTGGTGTCTGTCCTTCAATAGGCAAATAATTGATAGCTGGCTAGGTGAAGAGAGGATTGGTGGGTATTTCCTAGCAAAAACCTAATCAAACGCGCATGTTTTATAACTTGCTGTTTTCATTTAACAATGTGTTTTAATATCTCCCCAGGTTATTGCCTACTCTCCTACAGCATCATCTTTATAACTGGAAAAATTTGACTGTATGACTCTTTTATCATTTATTTACCCAATTCCCTGTTGTTAGAAATTTAAATTCTTCCCAATCTTCTGCAGTTTAAATGATGCAGTAAAAGATCCTTATCATTGCTTGCATTTCAATAACAGGGTTATTGTTATTTTCTGGACTTTAGTGTGAGGGCAAAGAGCTTTGCTTACCCTCCTCACCTCTGAGGGTATGGCTGTGATTACAGAAAAAGACAACGGTGTAGCATCTAATAAGTTTTAAGGATTTCATATGCAATCTGGAGCCACAGCTGGAGCCTGAGTTCTCCTGCTACCCCAGCCCCTTTCTCCACATACTGCCCTATCAGCCAGGTGATCTTGGGTAATTACTTAATGGAAGAGGTGCTGCCTTTTGCTGTGTGACTATCAAATGACTTAGAACTTTTCTTCTGGGGATTTCACCGCAAAACACCCAGAGGTACATGCCCTCCAAAAAAACATTCATTGAGCACCTTCTATGTGGCTATCGCTGTGGGGGGTGCCCGGGTTAGAGTGCTAGGCAGGAGTAAAAGGTCCCTGTCCTCAGAGACTGACACCTAGATGGACAGATGAGTTGACCTGTCAAGCACATAGCACAGTGCTTGGCACATAGTAGCATTGTATAAGGGATATCTAGCAGTTGTAGATTTCTAGTATTTGTAGGAGTATTTCTAGCATTTGTGGAGTAAATAGTAGTCGTATTTCTGTTAATAGTATCTGGAAAGCAGAAATGCCAGAGAGCAGGCCTTGGGCAGACACCATGAGGCTGCGGCTGTCATGAACTAGAGAGAGCTGGGGAGAAGTGGATGGAGCAGCAGCAAAAGTAGACACAGAGGCAGAAAGGGGCAAAAGTCGAGCCACGCAGATGGTGAAGCTACGTAATGTCCCGAAGAATGATCCAACTCTTCCTGAAGCCGTGCAACTCAAAGACAAGTCCCTCTGTTACTTACTCCCCTGTGTGATTTTTGGGGTGCCCTAAGCAAAGCCTGTGCTTCCTACTATCCCAAATAGCCCTAGTGGAATGATATTTATGATAATTTTATAATTTCTTCAATACCACAAGAGAAAAAAACTCAACTTTCCTCTTTAGCATTTCTGATCAATTGTGGAACACGTTCTTTTTAAAAATTCTTTTTTCGGCCCTCACCTGAAGCCCAAAAAACAAGATAAACTATGCATATATTTCAAGGAAATATAAACAAAGCATGAAATTATTGTCCTTATGGCAAAGGGACAAGTATGTCTGGGCAACTAAAACATGTTCAGTGCTTTGGTGGAAAGGAAACACGAGACAATATCTGAGAAAATATCTTCACTTTGCTCAGCCTTTTGTGTTTCAGTTTTTGTGCCATATCCAAAATGAGCCTGAAGAAAAATGAGTTTTATTTCTCATAAGCTTATGATTCTCTGCTTTCTTAGCTCAATTAAATCTAATTTGCATAGGATTAAAATTTTTTTACAATAAAACTGGAGAACTTAGCAGTATGAAGTTTTAAAAGTTTGGCCAAAAGAGTTTGAATATCTTTCCGGAAGACAATTTTCATTGGAAAAAACTGGAAGCAATCTTTATCCCTATATGATATTTCAGAAGGAAAGGAAAAATGTTAAACATTCAGCCTGATACCTTCATAAGATTTGTAAAGAATGGCGTGATGCAGTGGCAGCAACATAAATTTGAAGACTGTCTGCTTACATCTGAATCCTAGCACTGCTACTCCCTAGCTATGTGATTTTTGGCAAACTAACTTTTGTCACTTGTAAAATGAGGCAAATATTAGCCTACTCACAGAGAATTGTAGGGGATACATTCATCCCTCAGTATCCAAAGGGCATTGGTTCCAGGACTTCTGTGGGCACCAAAATCTGTGGGTGCTCAAGTTCCTTATATAAAATGGTGTATTACTTGCATGTCGCCTATGCACATCTTCCTATATACTTTAAATCACTTCTAGATTTCTTATACCTAATACAATGTAAATGTTATGTAAATAGTTGTTATACTGTATTTTTAAATTTGTATTATTTTTTATTGTTGTGCTGTTATTTATTATTGTTGTTTCTCAACTATTTTGATCTATGGTTGGTTGAACCCATGGATACAGAGCTCCAACTGTGTCTATAAATCTTTAAATGGAAAGTGTGGTAGATGGTAAGACCAGGCAATGTTGGGTCCCTTACTTACTCTGTTCCCACTGTCAGTGTTTATGCCAACTCCTAGTCTAATCCAGTGTTCAGATTCATCTTTGGTCAACATCAGACTTATTACTTCTGCTTCTAGTAAGGGCAGAGGAAGATCCCGCCAGACTGACCCTCCTGAGCATATCAGTTGTAAGCTTTGGACTTAATATAAGAAACAGCTTCCAGAAGGCATTTAAGAGTGAGAAGACCAGGCAGACTTGGAGAGTGAGGGTGGTCCATGCACAGAGGAGGGGAGTTGCAGGGACAGCTTTTCACTGGCAGCCAAGTGTAGTCAGAGTGGCCTGCAGGGTGGCAGAGCACTGATGGCAAAAAAAAAAAAAAAAAAATCACAATCTCTCTGGCCTGGGGAATGGAAAACTTAATCAAGGGACATCATGGTCCTCGGAGAGAGAAAGGGAATGCAGAAAGGGAAGAAGGCAGAGAAAGGATTCCCGACTTCTGTCTGCCCTTGGCTCTGGCTGACTCCTGAACCACATATGCACAGTGTAGACTAAAAGAAGCTCAGCTGAACACAAAATATTTTAACTGAGACAAAAGCAGCTGCCCCAAATACACTGTGTTTGCAGTTAAGTGTTTTCCTCATTAAAGCTAAATAACAGAACATAGAATTTCCATAACTTTATATTCACAATGTCCAGGACACAATGCAAACTTATTCAAGTTACAGATAAACAAAAAATGGAACACATTCTCAAGAGAGAAGAAACATCAACTGAGACCAACCCTGAGATTATTCATGTATTGTAATTAGCAGACAAAGCTTTTGAAGCAGCTATTTATAACTATGCTCAGTGGCAAAACGCAATATGTTAGCAATGAATGATAAGATAGAAAGTCCAGATAGAGAAATAGAAAAGATTAAAAGAATCAGATAAAAATTCTAGAACTGAAAAATGCAACATTTGAAATAAAAAATGTGCTGAATGAATTAACAGCCAAATGGGAAGGACAGAGGTGAAAGCAAGTGGGCAGAAAAAAAATTTGGCCTCTGTTATGAAATTTGTCAGCCTAGATTCTTATTTGATGCTCTCTCAAGAAAAAAAAATTAATAAAAGCGATTAACCAAAATCTAAATGTGGTCATTAATAAGATCCTGGGGAATATTGTAGTACGGACTCGTTTCTGCTCATCCTTGCTCCCGTGCTGCGTGCTTTCTCACGCCTCTCTTCCTTCGTGTACGACGTTCCATTATCTCTAAAGTTCCCTTCCTCTACCTTTATATGTATTTAATTATGCCTGTCTCCCCCACCGATAGTGAACTCTGTGAGGGGGGGGTGAAGGAAGAGAGGAAACCAGCATTTGAGTACCAGCGATGAACCAAGCGTTGCGCTGGGAAATTCACATGCTGTACGTCATTCCGATGTGCGGGGACCAAGTCTAATTCATCTTTATAGATTCAATGCTCAGTGTACTGCGTGGTTTGCATCCTTTAGCCAAAAACAAATGGCTTCTTTCTTCTTTCTACTCTGATGTACTTTGTTGCAGGTGTGTATATTTACATTTTCAAAATCATGTTAATCAACTTGGTACCATAAGGCAAAAGCTGAAATGAACAGACAATTGATGTAATGCAAAAGACACAGTGAAGACACTAAAATGAAATTAGGATGTAGATGCTTAAAAGCTCCCCAGGGAAATTCTGTAGACAACAAAGTAGAATTCAGAGAGTTAGGAAATCAGATAAGGGGCCACAGGCGAAGGAACAAACTCAAGTGAGAGAAGGCCCGTCATTAAGACGATTTAGTACAGAATCCACTTTAGGGAAAAAACACGTGGTGAAGAGAAGAGAAATGGAAGAAAACAAACTGACATCATTTCATTGCGTCTTCTTTTTTATGGCTGTTAAGATAATTCTGATTGTACCTGGAGGGAATTAATTACATTAATTATATATCGCAGTAATACTTCGACTCAACTCCTATTGTAATCTTTCCCTGCAGTTAAATTTGTTAATCCCAGAAAATATTCTCACTCATTAGGTTTGGTTTATGTCCTGCATTTAGTCCTAACTTTCCAAACTGAAGAAAACCCTTAGACCACCGATGGGCATTACTGCCCTTGGTCTACTGTCTTCCACCTTTATGCTGACCTTTGACCTCCTCTCTGGCATTTTCTCCAAGGTTCTCAACTGAAGGAGGAAGTGCTCTGTTATGTGGCTCCGGGTCTGCCTTCTGTCACTGTACTGATTTCCTCCCTTGGGCCAGGGATCTCATTCTCTCCCTCCTTCTCGGTATTGTTCTTCAGCAATGACTCCTTGCTCTCATTTATCTTCAACCCTTCCCTCTACAGTTCTTCCATATCAAAAAAGAAATAGCTACCACCCTATTGCCAAACATCTTGGAGAATTGTGTCTATTCCTTATCCTCAATTCTTCACCCCCTTCTGCCAACGCACCCCTGGCACTCCTCTCACCAAGCTGACCCATGAGCTCCCAATGCCAAACCCAATGGATGCGTTTTCTGTCCTTATTTTGTTCGGCGTGCAGCATTTAACAGTTTAGCACATCCTCGTTTTAAAACTCTCTCTTATATTTGCTTCCACACACTGCTATCTCTTGGGCTTCCTGGTGCTCTGAAGCCCATCTCAGTTTTCTGCATGGAGTGCTTTTCTTCCATGCTGCTGCCTTAAACATATCTGTTCCACAAAGTTGCCTCTCTGGGCCTTTGCTCACTTGATCCTCTCTGCTTGAGAAACCTCATTCACTGTCATGGGTTCAGTGACTGCTGACACTCTGGGCACAGTCACATCTGGATCTTCAAGGCAGACTATTCTCTTGAGCTCCAAAGAGTAAATCTAATCACTTCATTAGGTTTCTCTTCCACTCAAACTTATTTCTCCACTTGTATTTGATACCTTGCTGAATGCCATCTTCATTCACTCTTTTGCTCAGAAATTGTAGACTCATCCTTAACGCCTCTCTCTACCCTAATCCCCACAGTAAGGCAATCATCGAGGCCTATACATTCCCCAAATAGCTCTTGGTCTTATCTTCTCATTTCTTTTCCTATCATTTCTCTAGAGCCTGAATTATTGCAAAATACAACTTAAGTGGGCTTCCTACTTCTTAGTTCTGCCTTTGTTCACTGTCTTTGTTTTTGCTAAAATTTTCATGTTTGAAATTAAATCTGTCACTGCTTAATGACATCCCATCTCTTTCAGGATCAAGTTTCAACTCTGTCACATGGCCGTTGATGTCCTCCTGATCCAACCCTGCCTTCCCCTGTGCCACGGCAGACTCTCTGTTGTCCTCGACATCCAATCTGCTCCTGATTCTCTCGGCGTCACCCAGCTAACAACTCCTGTAAGGTTAGGCGTGGCCGCCTGATGAAGTTTGCACCTTTCTTGCTTAAGAGGAAATTGTTTGTCTCAGATTTCTTCACTTTCTATTCCCTCAAGTTGGAACACAAATGCCATCACCCATCCTCACCTGTGCACAGGGATGGGAACAAATAGCTCCCAAACATCCTCATATAGCAGAGCTACCTGCCAACCTAGGCCAGCCAGACGGCCATATGAAAGGGAAGGAAAAAGCTATCTTATTTGGGCCATTGTATTTGGGTCTCTTAATATTCTACTCTAGCCTTTGCCCTAACTAGTAAACACGCCTCTCCTCATGCCACTGTGGGCCTCTCCTCCAACTGGGTCCCTGTTCCATCCATACTAGGCAGTTGCATTTTCCAAATGCTGCATGCTCTTTCACCCTTCATGTTTATGCACAGGCTGTTCCCTCCATCTAGAGTCTGTCCCCATTTATCTCTGCCTGAAAGACTCATATTTTTGCCTTAGCACTCCATTGAGGCATCAACTTCTATTTGAATCTTTCCCTGACATACTCTATCCCCGCCCCACCCCCAGCACACCCCTCCTTGCTTCCACTGCACCCTGTGCATTTTATCACAAGGCCCTGTGATCACTGGTTTACCCTGTGTGTCTTCCCTCTGTAAGCATCCTGATGGCAGAGGCTATCTTTTATCTCTGGCATATAGTTGGGGCTTAGCAAATACGTACCAAGTCAAGAATTGGAGAAGCTCATGATGTTCCAAGTTTCCCTGAAGGAACTTTGTGTGTATGTACGAATGTAAGTGTGTGTGTGTCTGGGATGGAGCCCTCTTAACTGAAGTACCAGGAGCCTAAAGAGCCAGAGGCTGGGAGTGTAGCCAGCATCTCTAGAGAGTGCCAAGGGGCCAAGCTGGGCTAGTGGTTCAAACACCAAGTCCAAGGATCAGGAGCAAGGGAGGAACTAGAAGAGACAGGAGAGGGTTAACCAGGATGGTCTTGTGGGAGGCAGAAGAATCCCCCCTACAGATGTCCGTGTCCCAATCCCCAGAACCTGTGACTATGTTAGGCTAAAATAGCAAAGGACATTAATGGCGCACATGGAATTAAGGTTGCTGATCAATTGACCTTAAAATAAAGAGATTATCCTGGCTTATCCCAGTGGGCCCAATGTAATCACAAGGATCCTTAAAAGTAGAGATGGAGGCAGAAGATGGAGAAGCAACAGAGAGATGGTAGTGGGGGAAGGACTCAGCCTGACATTGCTGGCTTTGATGACAGGAGGAGTGAAAGGAAGCCACTAGCCAAGGAACTGGACAACCTCTTGAACCTGGAAAGGTAAGGAAACAGTCTTCCCAGCATCTCCAAAAAGGAACATGGCCAACACTTTGATTTTAGCTGAGTGAAATCCATTTTGGACTTCTGAGCTCCAGAACAATAAGATAATAAGTCATGAAATTTATAATAATTTGGTGCAGCAGCAGTAAAAATCTAATATTAAGAGCATTATCAACTGAATACACTCGGACAAGATATTTAATGTCTCTAAACCTCAGTCTCCTCCTGTAACAGACAATATTCATTCTGTGATGGGAAAGATTAAATGAGATAGTTGATATAAAAAGGTTGGCAAAGTGTTTGTCACATAATGAGCACTCCATAAATAGCTGTTATTCTTAATGATAATATCATCATTACAATCATCATTGCTATCATTGCTCATTGATTTGCCTGGTGCATCTGGGGTAGAGAGGAAGGAAAAGACAGAGACAAGGAAACAGAAACTAAAACAATAAACATCTATTTTGGAAGCCTGTAGGCATATTTGGTTTTAGCTCTTTTATAATGTGTCTGCTTAACTCACAGAATGTACTTCATTTCCTTCTGCTTTCTCTCTCTTGCTTTAGGTATAAAGATCTATTTTAAATTTAGTCATTTCAAAGTCTCCTTGGCATCATATAAATGTCGCATCATTAAATCTATATCCAATGAGTGCTCAAGTAGGCTGGCTTCCTCCCCAAGAAATGGAGCCCCGTGGGTGGGCAGGTGGAGGGATGACAGAAGCCCCACCTGCACGTGCACTCTGCTGTCCTTACCTACGGGGACCACATTTTCTGAGCTCCAAATCAGGATGTGTGGTCTGACAAACACTTTTCCTCCTGAGTTTTAATTTATTTTTCTGAAAAGGCTTTCACAGACATTAAATTAAATTACAGGAAATGCAGTGAATAAGCTTTACTGTGAGGAATAAAATCTCATGTGAAAATTCAGAAAAGACATATATCGGTTTTTGTACTAGTAAATTTGAATCATCTGCGGCGATCTAGAATACAAGGTCCTGCTGACACATCTGTGGGTTTGTGCTCCGTGGCTTCGCTCTGCGGCCAGTGGTCCCTTCCCCGCCTCCTTTCCTCTGAGGCAGCTTCCCCCATTCCAATTGGGTGACCCTGGAGAGCTGCCAGGCACAAAACTCCACCTTCTGGTTGAAGGAGCGGATGTGTCATGCTGACCCAGGCCGGTGATGGGTCCCACGAGTGGGCACACAATCCAAATGGAGCTGATTGGCACAAAGAGATGGAGAGCGTGACCTTCTTCCCTCTTGAACATCTAGCGGTGGAGACGGACGTGGGACCTGTTGCCCGCCACACTTGCTGCTACACAAAGGAAACGCATCTATCTGCAAGAAGAGAAGCAGGCCAAAATTCAGAATGAGGCAGGGCTGGAGAGGAGACAAAAACCCTAATGACATCTCTCAGCCCTCAGCTCCAGCTGCACCTGTCACCACTCACCGCCTCCTCCCGCTCTGTACATGGGCCGATAAGTCTTTCCTGAGTGGCATTTCCGTCACTTGAAATGGAAAGAGCCCTGGCCAATACCCAGGGTCACTGCAAAACACTGTCGGAAAGAGACTCCGGAAACACAAGCCCAGAGGCGGGGAAAAGGACAGGAAGAGAGAAGGGTAAACGAAGCAGGCGGTAGGATTGTCGGGGGGAGGAGAACGAGGCGAGGCTCAGGGTCAGGATCCCAGGTGAATGTTCCAGCTCTGCCATGTGCCAGGGAGAGACCCTGGGTGAGGCCGCAGCGTCTCAGTTGAGTGGTCTGCGCAGCGCAGGGCTCTGCTACCCCGGCAGTGCACAACACCGCGCCGCGGGACCTCCCCCGTCATCGTAAATGTGAGCGCTCTTCGCAAAATGTTAAGTGCATAGAGAGGGTGCTTATTACATAGAAAGCAGCACATTTTAAAAAGACTATAGATTGAAAGACAGGCTAGAAATAAAAAGAGAGGATTTAAGTAGCTGAAATCTTGAGAGGAATATGGAAATCAGCTAATGGCTGGATTTTCTTTAAACAATCTAAGGGGCAGATTTTCTGTTGAATGTCATTGGCTTGAGCAACATTAAATGCAAAATAAAATATATTAAAAAAAAAACTAGAAAACAAGTCTAAGGCTGTGTATCAGGTAGGAATGGGAAGAGAAGAGAGGGGAACCAACATTTGCAAGATGTCTGCTGTATCTCAGACTCCGGGTATCACATGTGCTATGTCACTGCATCCATGAAGCAAAACTACAAGAGTCAGGTATCACTGTCTTCATTTTATATTTGAGGAAAATGAGGCTCAGAGCTTACATTCAATCCCAGGTCTTAGGACTCCACAACCAGATCACTAGACTACACTACTGCCCAGATAGTACATTTGAAACTAGAGTTTGGGCATTAAAGATTTTTCCTATGTTATAAGAACCAATAAATAATATTTTAAAGAAGGCTAGAGTTTATTTAAGTAAAACATTCATTTTGAATGCTTCTTTGCTATATTTAAAGTCTAGTGCTTTTAGTAGCTACTAAAATTTTATTTCTCTTTTCCTGAGTGTCAAGAGTTATAAGGGCCTGGGGATTTTACCCTACTTAGAAGCTAATGGACAGCCTGTTACTCCTGAGGATGCTATAGGATATATGACTCCAGGGTCAAAAACAAAGGACTTGATTACTCAGGACAAAAGGAGGAGCCACAGCTTCATGTTGGTTTGTGTTTGTTGGTTCTCCAACCCCACTCCTCCAAGTCCCATGAGAGTGACACAGAGAGCCGAGGGGGTGGGGTGCCTGCACATGCCATGGGTTGGATTACAGGAGAGGACCACTGAAATTGGGGGAGTCGCTGCTTTTAAAGCGAGTGGAAGCAAGCCTGTTCTTTGTCTGGGGTAAGATGCTACCTCATCCCTCAGGATTTCCTACTGTGAATGCAACTCTGAGCAATGACTCCCGGTAGAAAGTGGCCAGGCCCTTGCACGTCTGGCAAGCCCAGTAGGAACGTGTGGGAGGATCGGGCTGTGGTGCATTGCCTCTCCCAGCACCGAGCCCTCTCTTGGCAACACTGAGGTCTTGATGCCTACATATCCTCTCCAACTGCAGTGTCATTCCTTCACTCGCCACTGGAACCGTCATTGCACGGACGGTTCTTCTAGCTGTTTCTCTTTCCATTTGCAGGTATCTCTCAGTTTATTTACAAAGTTCTTAGAAGTACTTTCTTCATGCTTCTACCCCTCAGCCCCTGTGCATGTCCACTTGGCTAGGCTACACTATAGCCCCAGAATTACCCTTCTGGTATGATTCCAGGTACGGCAGGCGACAAGGCATAGTCACTGAAAGGACTGAGAGGACGAAGGGAGGGAGCCACTTCCCCATGTTCTCCCAGTTATGCAATCAAATCTAGATGCTGCTGGCAAGGGGTTTTACAGATGTCAAGTGCCTAATCAGCTGACTTTCAGTTCATCAGAAGGGAGATTATCTGTACAGGCCCTACTTAATCAATTGGAAGCCCTTTAAGAAAGGGCTTGAACAAGCAGATATAAGCTTATTCAAGCCTCCTGAGCTGGAGGCTGCACATAGCTGCTGGCCCTGCCATCACCGTCCATTCCCCTTGGATCTTCCATCCAGACTGCCTGCCTGGGGACAACAAATCCTGGCTTGTGTCCGCAGGATTCCACCCTGCTCATAGTCTATCCTTCCTCTCTGCCTGCCCTGTGGACTTTGGACTGCTAAGCCAGTCCCCACAATTGTGCAAGACAATTCGTTGTAATAAATCTGTTAATATTTATAATAAATATGTATAATCAACATATATATCTTGCTGGGTTTGCTTCTCTGATTGAACCCTGGCTGATATACACTGCCACTTCATAGATATTGCTCATTTGATGAGATTGAGACCTCCTTCCTGCCAAGTTCAACAACATTCTTGGTCCTTGTTTTGCATGACCCCTCTACTAATATCCCCTCTTTAAATCACTTCTCCCTTGGATTTGGAAATACTCCTCAGACTCTCTTTCTGTTCTCTCTCTCTCTCTGTCTCTGTCTCTGTCTGTCTCTCTCTCTCTCTGTGTCTCTCTGTCTCTCTCTCTCCCACTCTCTCACTCTCTCTCCCTCTCCCTCTCATTCTCCTTTCCTGGTTCCTCTTTTGCTCCTCTAACTTTGGTCATTCTACCAAGAGTATTTTGCCATGTGTTGTATCTCTTTCTCCTCTCTTACAGGTGGTCTTCAATTCTCCTGGTCTTGACTATACTCAATGCCAATGACTCAAATATAGACTTCTTATTTTTTACCATCTTGGAGTCTCTTAACATAGCTCTCGCCTAACCCAGTTAATTAAAAAGGCACCAAAATGAATACCAGTCCCAAGGCTGTTCAAATCTTCTATCCCTCTGGATTCTACAGAAATGGCCCTTATCATCACAATCAACACCATTTATTGAGCCTTGATATATACTACATACTATTTAAGGTGTTTCACAAACATGGTCTCTTTTAATGCTTATAACATCTATATGAAGTAGATAGTTTGATTCCTATTTATTTGGGAAAACTGAGAATTTGGGAAAGATTATATAACTGGCCTTGGGTCCTACAGTTAGTAGATATCAGTCAGGATTTATACTCTTAAACCAAGCTCTAACCAACTGGCTATAGTGCCTTTGTCAGAATATATGGGCCGTGAGGGCATAATCAGCAAAAGCCATTTAAACTCAAAGGATCTGGCCAAGCAAGGCAGAGCTGAACAGGTAGTTCCAGCTTAAAAATTGACGGTAGACCTCAGACGAATATTGAAACCACTGCAGCCATAGGTCTATTCTAGGTGGTGTAATCACGGGTTTCCTTTGCCCTTGGGTCCTAATGCAGTTTTGCAGATTGCCTGGGTATCATTCTGTACCCTCAAACAAAGCGAAGCCAGCTCTTTCCCTTGCCAAGCTATTTGCCTCCAATGGTAGACAACAACCCAGCCACCAAACCATATTGCTGCTTTGCTAATACTGCTTCACCACTCCTAACCCCTTGACCATGACACTATGAAGTTCAGTTACACCATGTCTAGCAGACCAAATAGGCCAAGGGATTTGGTGATCGTTGCCATTAATGTCAAGTCAGTGCAGTGTTAGTTATTGCAGAGTCATGGTTTTTAAAACACATGGCGGTAGAGAGCAGTAGCAAATAGTTATAAATAGAGGGGAAAAAATTGACTTCTTCCCAAACAAGAGATTTTGGCAATTGTTTTAGTATTGGCTAAAGCCTGTATGTTTTTCTGGCATGGTGTTTATTTTATTGGCCAATCATCAAACCCTGATGTGGCTATGAATAAAGATGATAAAATATGAAGAATCAATTACAGAGGTGGCTATAAAAGCTGTATAGATTCTAGGAGAACATGCGCTAGAATGGGAGAACATGTTGGCTGACTCCTCCCTTGGAAGACAGGGAATAGGATAAGTACCTACTAACTCTTGGAAGTTTTGCCTTCTGCTTCTCTGAAGAAGGAAAAAAAATTATTGTGATGGTAAATTTTACATTTAACAACCTCATTGATAGCTTCAGTTTGTTTAAATATTTATTTCAATTGGCTATGAACTTATTATAGAATTTTCAGAAGTAGGTTTGGCAAGTTTACTGCATCAATTACAACAGCCAGTAGAGTGGCCATCCTCCCCTCCCTTCTTTGTTTGTTAGTTCACTGACAAGAAGAGCCCCAAAATGGCCTGGGAGTGGGCTCAGCTCCGAATTTAGTTGAATGCTGACTTTGTTTTCTGGTGGAACATTCCTTCATAGGGTAAAAATCTTGAGATTCTTGGAATAACATCAAACATTACTCCAGCCACAATTTCCCTTGGTTCCTAGGCCCATGCATTCTGGTTAAGGGGAGATGGTGCCAGGTATCGGCTGCTGGTTTAAGACACATGCTTGTAGAGATTGTCATGAGACCATTCCAATGATCCATTGAGCTATCTGCTTCTGGGTGACAGGAGAGAGTAGTGAATGCCCAAGGAAAGAGCCTGTTGCCACACCTCCTTGACCACCAAATAAGACCCTTAGATGGTTGAAACATTTTTTGTGAGATACCATGTCAAAGGATAAGACATTTGTAGATCTACAAATGGGAAAGCTGACAGAAGAATTCTAAGGAAGAACAGCAAATGCATATCTAGGATATGCATCCATTCTTATGAGGCTAAATCACAGCCCATTCCAGGGAATGGGGCTTTATTAGGGACTTGAAGTTGCCCCTGAAGTTGAAATGGTTGGTAGTCAGTAGAGGCTCCAGCAAAATCAGCCTTGAGGATAAGAAGTCTCTATAGACACTCTGTATGTGGCCTATTGAATAAGCACCAATGTGGCTGAGGGAGGAGGCTGGCTGACAGCCACTTTTCCTACCTACAGTTGAGAAGTTTTGCAAATTGATAGCTGAGAACCAGGTGCCAAGAGTCGTTATTAATTTGCTCCAAAACACATCCAAAACCTCAGCTGTGATTGCCATAACCACCTGATAAAGTCTGGGACAATCCATAATTATTCGCTGAGACCCATCTGGCTTTTACACCAGCCAAACAGTAGTTAAATTGAGATGTGACAGGAATGATCATCCCTGCATCTCCCAAGTCTCTTATGGTGGCATTAATCTTTGTAGTTCCTCCAGAGATGCCATATTGCTTTGGGTTTATTATTTTAGGGCTTCCATTTGGCTCTTCCTCTCAATATAATCCTCATTCTACAGGGTAGGAAACTAATGTGAGTATTCTGCCAGTTGAGTATATCATTCTCACTCTAGTTTTTGGGAGTAGAAAATGAAAACAGAGAATGAGAACTGGGTAAGAGGAGACACTTTTACATGCTATGGATTGCCCTTTCCCTCTCTTCCCAAGGTTATCCATGTACTCCTCAAACATGGGCAACCCAATCACAGAATCTTGTTTTGAGAGGGTGCATCTTGGGGTCACTTCTCTCAGTATTAATTATAATATAAGCCAAGATTCCAGCTAGAGACCATACATTCAAATGGGGCAATCAGAGAGTGCAATAAAAGGACATTTTACAATGGTGTGGTCAGACTTAACAGAAGCCAGTAATGGATAGGGAAGCACCTCAGGATGAGCAGTGGTAGAGAGCACATATTGGAAACTAAGGAGAGGGAACACTTATTGGAACCCATAAAAAGCTATGACTCAGTGAGGATGGCAGCCACTGCCAACCTGTGGCTGAGCATGGATGGAGCTTGATGGCAGGGCCTGTCTTGTGCTGGAGTTAATACCCTGAGCTCAGAGTGCCACTGCCTTCCAACATCCCGCTATTGCCATACATTGGCCCCACCCAGTGGAAAGCCAGAGGCTACACCCAAGAGGGTCCATGGGTGTAGCCCATATAGGTCATCCTCCAGGGCACAGAGGAGGGCAAGGGGAAGAGAATGGGCCTAGAGAGTTTAATGGAGATGATCCAGTCCATCAACTCCACCAAGGGGTGCACCCTGAACACTCCAATGTACCAACATGCCCCAGACCCCAGCACTCCCATCCTCCCTACCCTGTCCTCTTTCCCCCATGGCACTTATCCTCGTCCACCATATGTGATTTACCTATATTTGTGTTGCAGCATATTCTCTCTCTGCTAGAAAAGTGAGCTCTCCTAGCACAGGCATCTTGTTCTGTTTTGTCTCCAGACACCTCCATAGTACCTAGAACAGTGCCTAGTACCTAGGAGGTGTTCAGTAAATATATACTAATAAATGAAAATAATGAATTGTGGAAAGAGATGGAGACTAATGCAAACCTAATTGCTAGTGATGAATCTCTAAGCCTTTAGGTGCCTTAGGAGATAGGAAAGAGACCAGGTGTAGAAAGAGGAGAGATAAAGGGAAGCACCAGGAGAGATATAATTTATGTCAGAAAAGGAGAGAGAACAAGGGAAGACTTTGGTTGTTGTATTTAGTTGTTCTCACAGGAGTATCACTGTCTTATCTAACCTGAGGAAAACTGACCAACACTTGAAATGTGCCATGCAATCCAGTTAAATCACCCTGAGTCCCTCCCGCCCCTCAAGCACCCTGTTACCCACCTTGTTCATATCTCCCCCTTTGCTCAGGTCAGAGTATTGCAGACGTAGGGGCAGGGGGATGAATGGATCTGAGGTTAACTGGGAAGGAAGCTTACTTCTTCAGCTTCCTAAATCTCCTCACCTAATCCTGATACATTTATGCCATTAAAAAACAAAAGAAAAATTGCACAGATGGGACAAACAGCTTTGTGTTTATCATGTTGGCCCAGAGGAGCAAGGCTGAGGTCACCTGCCGCTTTTGCTTGCCTGGCAAGTCTTTGCCTTCGTTTGGTGACAACAGTGCATTTTACCTGGGAGGTGCTAAGGACTGAATTGTGGCCTCCCAAAGTTTATATGTTGAAGCTCTAATTCCCCCCAGGGCTGTATCTGAAGACAGGGCCCTTAAAGAAGTCATTAAGGTGAAATGAGGCCATGAGCATGGCCCATAATCCAACAAGATGGGTGTGTTTGTAAGAATGAAAGACACCCCAGGGAAGTGTGCACACAGAGAAACGGCCATGTAAGTACAGGGAGAAGGTGGCCATCTGCAAGCCAAGGAGCACGGCCTGAGGAGAAATCCGACCTGCTGACACCTTGATCTTGGACTTACAACCTGCAGAACTGTGGGAAAATAAATGTCTATTGATAAAATAAATGTCTGTTATTTAGGCCACCCAGGCTGTGGTGTCTTGTTATAGTGGTCTTAGCAGACTGAAACAGGGGGATTAAACTTCTCCCATCACTCGTGGCATGACAAAATCAACATATGCCAATCTCAAACCAAGACATCCCCAAGCCAAGCCCACCACTCTGCCCAGGTGGATCAAATCTCTCTCTCTGTCCAGGCAATTTTAATTCCAGAGGGAGGAATGGTGTAGCAGGCATTGCAATGGCACTGTCCAAAACGGGCCATCCTCGAATTCCTTTCACTAAATCTGCAGGGGCTGTTCTGCTCCGGCATTGTCCAAAGTCTGCTTGGTCAGCTTTTTCTTCAATTCATTGAGCTACCTGCTTCCTGTGGCAATGTTTTCTTTTTGTTCTTTATTCCTTTGCTTAAATTAAGCAATTTCAGATACCAACAATAATTTACATGTGATTCTGAGGCAGCCTAAAAATGGAAAAGATTTTCTGCCAAAATCTAACTTCTCTCCAAGAATTAATTCCATTTTATGCTCTCATTCAAACTCAGATTCCATTGATAGAGCACAGTTCCAGTGATGGATCTTGGAAGATGAGCCAATATGCAAAAAGGAACAAAGGAGGAAAACACAATGATCTGAATTAACCTTTGGTTAACCTGCTGGTAATTGCTTTGGAACAAGAATGGAGTAGGGCCTTAGAAACCAAAATACACTTTGGGACAGATCAGATTATTCTCCAGGTGATACTACATTAAAGCTTTCACCATTTCATTTGTGGAATTAATATCAGAACCCCATGGATGGCCTTTAGGGAGTGCTGGATACAATGACATCAAGTTAACGGTATTATAACTGTGTATGATTTTCATTTCTCATATTTTGTTGTCTCTGCAAGATTCAAGAATGCAAAATCCGCTCACGTAATGTAAGGTGCGTGCATGCCCTAACTGGCTACTATTGTCAAAATTCTGGTGGGGAAAATCAGGCAGGCAAGGCTGGCTATCCAGATGTAGCCTATTTCTGTCTGGGACTGTGCCACCATTGGGGCTGGCTTCACAGATGCGTGACCTGTGCAGTCATCCCAGGGCCAAGCTCCGAAAGACCCCACACTTTGTCTAATTCTCCGCTGTGGCCATCCTGAAATTCTTAATATTTTTTCTTTGAGCTTATGTTTTGTAAGTGAAGTCCAACGGCAAAACGGAGCATGGCAATGAGCAGAGGGGATCCATGTAATATGCGTGTCCCTGGTCCTCGCTGCCCCATTTGCAGTTGACCTGTGAGATGCACCATGAGCCTAGGCTTCTGGCAGGCCCACACGCATGGGAGCTCAGTGGGCCTCAAAGGGAGTACAAGGTAAGTGTGTTACCTCTACAATCAAGGGTGTGGGAGGTGCAGACAGCCCTGAACGGCCATGCTTTCTCTTCCAACCAGAGCTTGCTTGGAAAGCAGAAAGGAGGCAATGGTATTCTAAGAAACATGAACAACCAAGGAATCCTACCATATCCTTTCTTACTCTTGTTATTTCCCTGTAGTAGCCAACCAAGCACTGAAAATGATGACACGGAAGGAAAGGAAAAGATAAGCCACTCCATAGCTCTCTTTTCTTTCAATCCTTTCTTCCTCATCAGTAAGCCAAGGAGAAAGGCAGAGAATATTGGTAGAAAATGCACATGAGAAGAAGTGTAATAAAAAATAGTGAGAACTTTGGTTTTTTTGTTTTTTGTAGTTTTCCACTGTTTTGGAGAAAATAAAATGTATATGCATGTATGAACTACGAAATATGAATTGTGTGCTTGTGGTGACTCCACATAAGAGTTAAATGCTTTTATATTTGCACTTAAACCTTATGATTGTACTTAAAATTCTATTGCATAATACTAACAAGAATAGGAAAATTCAAGGTAATCATTTGAAAGTTTAATTTTCTTTATTTAGAATAAAATTAAACAAACAGATAAAAAAAAAACCCCACCATGACAAGAGAGAAACTGTGTAAGAAAGAGAAAGGTCTGTATTTTAGTAACTTTAATGGTACTTTTTTTCTGCTTTTTGAACAAGGGTGCCCACATTTTCATTTTCCACTGAGCCCTGCAAATTATGTAGTCAGCCCTGCTGACAAATGCTTGGACCATCAGTTCACATGGTCTTGGGACATTTTGTTTATAATACAATGGGAGCAGGAGCGGATGCTGAGAAGAAGTCACATGAACATTATTAAGGGGGACACAGGAAAAGAAAAAGCAGTCTGGAAGGAAGGTGACGGCGTTAGCTAGTGTCCTGTAGCAGTGCACTTTGTGCAGTCTGTGAGGAACGACAGGGACAGCATCACCAAACAGGGATGCTTTGTGTAAAGATGCAGCTTCCTCCCTTTAAACCTCTTGGATAAGAGCAATTTAGTGCTGAGAAGCGATATTATAGAAAGACTCTTTTCTCTTATGATCACTGATAACCTTCTGTCTATTACTCGAGTTCAATACTGGGATATATTTGTGCAGAAAAGCTGAGAGCTTGCTCTCAGGAAAGTCAGGGAACAGCATAATAGATCAATTGATTTGTCAAGCCCAGGCAGACAGAAACAATTTCCTTGGCTAGACTTAGTTAATGCAGATGGCTGGTTCCTTTACCCTTTCATACAGCTCACGCTGGCCATGGATCATGTTCCCAGGAGGATGTCGCGATTTCCCTGGAAGGCACTAGGCTGTTTCTTTTAGGCATTTTGAAAAAGGAAATAAAACAGCACAGCAACAGCCGGAGAAAGCCATTAGCAGGAGGTGGGTGTGCCTGCAAGAACAGTTAGGTTAGTGACATGCTTGCCAGTAGTCATGCCAAACCAGTCCTGCCTCCATTTGCTGTGTCCGGTCGCCACTCATGCACTTGCTGCTCCTGGGGGAGATGAAGACAAAGAAAATGCCGACCAAATGCTAATTCTTTATACCTGGAGTGTCAGCTCTGAGTGTCTGATTGACTGTGCTGTTGAGCTGTCAGGAACCCCATGGTGAAGCAGAGCCCTGCAGCTTAAGAACCTCACCAGACTCCAGCCTGATCACATTACTCCATTCCTCTCCTAACTGCTTTGAAGGCATGGGAGAGACGAGCAAAGGGAGCTGGTCACACCCTTCCCCGGGTTAACCTAATATTCATTCCACTCTTCACATTAAACGCTACAACCGTCACCAGTCCTACACAAGGGAGGCGCGGAACACTGCATGACAGGCATTGCACCTGTAACCCTTCCTGAACACACTGGCAACCCCAAGCAACTTGCAGTTCCCCGCTTACACCATAGCACTCTTCCCTCCATGCCTTTGTTTAGGCTGTCCCATCTATTGGAACACCTTCCCCACTTCTTCGTTGGCTGGTGATCATCAAACCCGTTTCCTCTTCTTCCGAGCCACACAGAAAAGACTGTATTTCCCAGCCTCCCTTGCAATTGGTGGAGCCATGTGACAGAGCTCCAGCCCACAGCATGTGAACAGAAAGGATCTGTGACACGTCCAGCCCTGACCTGTAAGAATCTCCCACACGAGATCCTCCAAGCTCTTCGCCTTCTACAGACTACTGCAGGGGGCCGCAGCAACCCCAAGGGCCATGATATAAAGGTGGGGGAGGCCACAGGAAAGAAGCAATCTAGGTTCTTTAGCCACCACCTGGAGGACAGCCGCCTGCTGATCAGAACCACCTATGTGGGGCTCTACCCAAGTGAAAAATGAACTTTTATTATGTTTAGGGCTTATCGGTTTCAGCAGCCAGCGATACCATAACCAATAGAACTGACTCTAATACTTAATACTATTCTCCCCCCTCTGTGGATTATGACACAGTTGTAATCCAGGTGTTAACTACTCAGATGTCCTCTAGCCAGCCAGAGGCTCCCTGTTCCATGACACTGACTTTGAAAGGCTGAAATTTCCTCACACTTAGGGAGAAATCTCAGAGTTCTCCTTCTCACACCTCTATCCCTACTAACATCTCCTGGGGCTCCTGAAAAACTTAAATTTCTCCTAGTCACGTCTTGTTCTCCTATCACATGTCAATGGAAAAGAAGTAAAACTCTGTAAAAATAATTTTAAAGATGTTTATTCAGAACCAAATTTCAGGTCCATGGCCCTGAGCCATGACCAAGAAGGCTTGAGCAAGTAGACTTGCTGTGGTTGGATGACAGTTTGGTTTTACACATTTCAGGGAGACAGGAATAACACGTAAAGTCATAAATCAATACATGGAAGGTGCACATTGGTTTGGCCCAAAAGGGCAGGACATCTCCAAGTGGGGAGGGGGTGCTTATAGGTTATAGGGGAGTTTAAAAATTCTTTGATTTGTAATTGGTTAAAGAAATGAAGCCTTGTCTAAAGGCTTGGAATGTTTTAAATTAACGTAAAGATGTCTGTTAATCAGAGACAAGCCACCAGACATATACCCAGACTCAAGTGACCTGGTAAGTAAACTGTTGACCTGCAAGTGTGATTTAAGTTTTGTCCTGCATAGCCTTAGGCTTGTTAATGAGTTACAAAGGATATCTCCAAGCAGGGAAGGAGGGCATGATGAGGCCAGTCTGACTTCCCTTCTCATGGCCAGCAAGTCAGCTTTAGGGTATTTCTGGGGTCCCCCTGGCCCAGAGGGGGGTGCACTCAGTTAATTGGGGGTGGGGGGAGATTAAGACTTTATTTTAGTTCACACACACAAGTTAGAAAGAATATGGCAGGCTTCTTTTGTTGTTTGTGTTTCTTACAGCACCATTGCTTTTTTTTTTTTTTTTTTCTGTGTTGTGAACAAGTTCTGGTTTGAATCCAAAGTGCGGTCTCTTGGGGCTGTTGGCAGCCTTGCTTATTCAGTGGTAGTCACAATACATTTTCCTTTGTACTCACTTTGAGTCTCGCTGAGCTCCCACACACCACGGGTCCCCGCATCCTGTGCTGACCGGGCATTGCAAACACTGTGTGAATGGGGAGGCAAGATACAGCCCAGGGACGTGCGTGTCACATGCCCCGCCCCTGCTTCTGCTCATGTGCCATGGTCCCATGAGGTTCACTCCCAGAACAGAGCTCGAAGATAAAATTATTAATCATTGTCAGAGGGTGTAAGCACAGTAGTAAATCTCACCTGGGACTCCTGGAGCTTGGCGCCGTATGTGACTGCACAGGTCATGTGCCCGTGAATCTGGCCCTGGAGAGGGACACCTCCCCCTCCCTCCTCTCTCCAGAGTGAAGTCTGCCGGAAAAGGGACAGATCAGAGACGGATCGATGAAGACCATGCATGATATAAAACCCTCTTCTGACTCGTCCATTGAAATTGCCCTTGACGTTTATGAGGTGGATTTTCCTCTGGGAATGTGTAATGAAGTGCTGAGTCCTGCTCCAGGCCTGGTGTGGGACAAAAACACAGCCAGAAGCCCAGCCACTGGCATAGGGGTTAGACACTGCAGGTTTGGGGCTGGGACTTGCATAGAACAAACAACGGCAGGTTGAATAATTGATCCTGTCTTTTAGCATCCTTTCCCCAACCTGCCGCTGGGGGCTTTCCCACGGCTGGTGGCCATGGACTCTTCCGAGTCCCAGCCTCCTACCCTCTGTGAGTTCTCACGCGCCCCTGCCTCTTCCCTGCTCTTTCTGGATTCAGCCTGTCCCCACCTCCTGTACTTCCTCCCTCTTGGGTTGCCCTTGGAAATGCAAAATGAACAATTTCTCTCCCCCTTGAATCCCTTCTGATTGATCCTGCCCTTATATTATCCTGATATTATCAGCCACATTGTCCCATCGAGGTGATTTCCTTTATGAAACAAATATACAAACAAAAAGCTGGCTTATTTCCTTTAAGAATTTGACTGCCGGCATTTAGGTAGTTTTTCCTCCTAGATCATCTGGTGACGCCCTCCTTGGCATGGTTCCGGACCCTCAGGATGCTTTTCCGAGCCCCTGAGGTGGGCTCAGAAGCTTTTCCTCGGGTCGCCTTTAAAATCGTGTGCATGTCATACATACACAAATACACATACACATACATATTATTAAATCTAGACACAGCTGGACATTAGTTGAAGCAGTGAAATCAGATTTATTCAATAATTACTGACAGTGGGAGAAAGCTGAACTCCATTCCAATTTTCACAGAGGTGACTGGGTATTTTAAAGGGAGAATGAGAGTGGGGAGACAGGTAAGCAGGGCTCAGTAGAGTCAGAGAAGTGAAAATTACAAAGGGTTGCTCAGTGTACATGTCATGAGGCCTGTGTGAGCTGACCATTACGGAAGTTAGGATCCTGGGACAGAGGCTTTATCTGTCCTGATGCTACATTTCACAGGCATGACTCTCAGGTCCTTGAGAAAGACACTTCAGAGTCATAGGAGATACATAGTCACAAATGTAAACCCTTTTTTACTTTTATTTCTTTCTTTGTTAATAAATTTTATTGTGTATATGTAAGGCATACAACATGATGTTATGAGATACATATATTAATATACAGTAAAATGTTTTCTATAGTAAAACAAATTAACATATCAATCATCTCACATCGTTACCCATTTTCCCCCCTGTGGCAAGAGCAGCTATAATCTACTCATTTAGCAAAAATCCTGAATACAGTGCACTATTATTAACCATATTCCTCATGTTGCATGGTAGGGTGAACAAGTCTAAGCCCTTTCTGGTAAATGCTCTAAAAAATGAGAATCAGGAGCCCATCATCGGGTGTTGGCCAGAACGAAGAGTAAATCCTCCTGGCAGCTTTGTACTTCTTCTGGCAGGCATTTAAGTAGGGGCTAGGGTCATCCTAGGGACAAGGATCCTAGAAGCCATGCTAGTGTTTGGTCATCTCTTAGTGTAGAGGTTTGGACTGAGTCACTATGTGCCAACAGTTCCGCTGTTCTCAAAAAAATATATAAGTATTAAAAAAAAATAAAGACATAAAAATAAAAATATATAAGTATAATAATAAATACATATACAGTATGTATACACACATATATAATCTTTTTCAATGAACTTCCAAAGATCCTCACATCACAGGCATAAGGCAACCCTGCCTAGAGGAAACTCAATTTTACAGACCATGTTTTAAGTCCCAAAGGACAGTAGCAAAAACAAAACAAAACAGAACAAATAATTAGATCCAGTGCAAAATATTGTCTCTCTTAAAGAACTGCTGTGGGCCTCCTAATCTCACAACCAGGAGCCGTGGAATGCATAAAGTTTCTCTGTCCTCACCAGGCTGCCAGGAAGCTCAGGGTTAAGTGAGATGTGAGTTGTTAATCATAACAACTACACTAGCCATGGCAGGTAGCAAACAGGTGTTCCTTTTTTTTTTCTCTGGTGTTTTGGTTTCCTATTTTTATTTCTGTAACCATGTTGTTTATATGTCTATGGGGATAAGGAGGGAGGGGCAGGAAAAGAAACAAAGTAACCAAAAAATACCTGGCTCAAGCTGAAGTTTTGGTCTCAAACATTCTCCTGAATTGTGTGTGACACAGGTGTGGAATGTTACAAGCTAATTCATTAAGCATTCACTACACTGAGTCTTTAATGACCATGTGCTCCATACAAAGCACAGTTGTCAGGGCACAGTCCACGGAGAGGAGGGAAGTCTTAGTTTTCTATTGCAGCAGAACAAATGACCACACATTCAGCAGCTTAAAACAACACACATTTATCATCCTCGCCGTTTCTGTGAGTCTAGAATCCAAGCACATCTTGACGCTCTGTTTGTGATCTCACAGGGCTGTGATCAAGGTGTCAGCAGGGCTGCATTCCTTTTTGGACCCTCTGGGAGAAGTCCCCTCCCAAGTTCACTCAGTTTGCTGAGAGTTCATTACCTTGTAGACGTGGTATGGAGGCCTGACTTCTTGCTGGCTACTGGCTGGAGGCTGCCCTTGGCTCCTAGGGGCCACCTGCAGTCTTTGCCACGTGGACTCCACGATGTGGCCACTTACTTCATTGAGCTGACAAGGAACACACCTAGGACAAGTCTACTGGCACGACAGGGTCTTAGGTAATTGTGATAGTGACATTCCACCTCCTTTGCCTTATTCTGTTGGCTAGAAGGAAGTCCCACTTCCTGCCCACACTCAAGGGTGAGGGATCTCACTAAGGAGTGTAGATCAGGAGTGACAGATCATGGGGGGGACATATTAGAATCTGTCACCATGGGAGGTTACAATACAAAGATTATAAATTGTGGTTTCTGACCTCAAGGAGCTTACAGTAGAATTGAACGAACAAGATGCTTAAACATGCAATAATATATACAATAGAAATGTCACAATCCCACGGGCAACAAGGACCACATCAGCTGAAAAGATCATGGAAGCCTTCTGGAGGGGTGCCACCCGGGCTAGCATCTGTGGGCAGGAGGGAAATTGTGAGAAGAGAGTCTGGGAAGAGAGGCTGGGACTAGATTTGTTGGGTGTTCAGTGCCAGGATTTTAAAATTGATCACGTAGGCCTGTGCTTCCAGAAATAGGCTAAGTGGCACTGTGCCAGGGGTTGGTATTCAAACCAAGTAAGCATAGCCCTTCATGGAGCATTGATTTTACTAGAATACTTTTCTGAGAGGAAAACACATTAATTTTTATATTAGAGTTAAGTATCATGGAGTAGAATGCAAAATTAAAACTCATTTCTCTTGAGATAAAATTCGAGACTGTAAATCATTTTCCCTGTGGCTCTGATGGAAATTTCTGAGTAGGAGCCGCCTTGAGTGGCTGCCGGTCAGGGCAGCTGGCAGATACGGGGTTCAGAGGAGTCAGAGACACACAATGGGTGGGGGACAGAGGAGCCCTCAGCCAGCTGTGGGGGTAAGAAAGGCTTCCGAAGGGTTCCTGGGCTAAGCCAAGCAGTCCCTTACCAGTGTGAAAAGGAGAAACAAGTTTAAAACTGATGGCAGAAATCCCAGGGCACGAGCAGGCGAGGCCTGTGCAGAGTTCTTCCCCCAGGCTCAGGGCTGCTTCAGAAGGTGCTGCAGCTGGGAGGGACAGGAACGAACACTCCACCTATCTTGGACTCTCTTTTGCTTTTCAAAGACACAAGTATCTCAATATTTAGACCAACAGTTGGCAAACTATGGCCCACCGGGCCAAATGCAGCCTGC
This sequence comes from Lepilemur ruficaudatus, assembly GCA_963574885.1. Lineage (NCBI taxonomy): Eukaryota > Metazoa > Chordata > Mammalia > Primates > Lepilemuridae > Lepilemur > Lepilemur ruficaudatus. The sequence continues at coordinate 37,222 of CAUYRT010097794.1, forward strand.
CGCCTGTTTTTGTACAGCCCTGGAGCAGCTAAGAATGGTTTTTACATTTTTAAATGGTTGGAAAAAATCAAAAGACAAATAAGATTTTTTGACACAGGAAAATCATATAAAATCCAAATTTCAGTGTCCATAAATAAAGTCGATTTGGAACACGGCCTGCTCACTCCCTCATGTATGGTCTGTGGCTGCTTACACGCTACAGTGGCGGAGCCGAGTAGTTGCAAGAGAAGCTTAAAATATTTACTACTGAGCCCTTTACGGGAAAAAGTTCACCCAGTTAGACCCATCGCAAGCAGGGAGGTCTCGGGGATGCCAACCCTCTCTCATCTGACCCCCTCACCCTCAGCTTACCTCCTGCAAGGTTCTGTCTACACCTGCATTTCTCAGCCCGTGCTCTGTTATATGGGATTAGAGAAGAGAATAGAAAAGACTCTATAGTCAAATAAATTAAATCCTGCATTTAAAAAAAAGGATGAAATGATTTTGTTGCTGCAGATGTTTCCAGCTCTTTAAATGTGGATTGTGACCGGCCACATCGAGGCTGTAAATTTTGCGTCTCCCTAACTTATTTTGCCACTCGATAATTTTTTAAAGGAATATCTGTTAAATTATTAATTATTAAATTATTAATATCTAATTAAATCTATTAATATCTATTACTCTCAACTCAAAATCTTCCCCACAATACAGTTTTGTCAATGCTACCCTATACCTTACCAGATATCAGGAATTGTCTTCTAATTTTAGGCAAATAAATCCCCCTTCTTAGTGAAGCCCCCTTGATCATTTAGTCCCCTCTTGGGGCCCAGGGATTTACCGTGGCAGTGGCTCCAGTGGCCCTCCCCTCACTATGGGCACGCATGCTCTCTCTTTCACTCCCATCTGTCATCCCCTTCCTCCCCCCAGCGTCTCACCCTCAAAAACATGGGGAGTCAGGAATTTTCAAGCCTCCAGTGATTACCCAGCAGTAGGTCACAAAATCGATTTAGAGGGTCAGCAACCAGCAGTTTTTAAAAAATTAAAATATAATAGGATATAAAATATCGTAGTGTGTCTCAGCAGTACTTGCTGAAATTTTTGTATGGGTTCTGGGTCATGGCATAAAAATGTATTTCTTGCCTTGGGTCGTGATCGAAAATACTGGAAAGCCAATGTTCTAAGATGCCAACAAAATAAAAGCTCACAGCAAAACCTTGTGGATGGGATTTGAGTAGCAAAAGTGTTACGTCTGTCCAGCTATTAATTCTCATGTTACCATCCCAGTGTGTCCATCTTAAATTGTAAACATAGGTACCCAAGGACTGTGCCTTTTGATTGGCCTCTGTAGCTTCCACCCCTCGCTGACTGGAGGCTTATTGACCTCAAGAGGCTGCACAAAAATCTGATGTTGATAATGAAACGGATTTAAAAGTTAATAGCATAAGTTCTCTAGCATAAGTTCTCCATCCCATGTCCCAGTTCTGCATGGAGTCCTGGAGTCCCCTCTACACACAACCTAATATGACCCAAGGAGCAGTGATCTTCTCTTCTTCAGCAGAAAATGTGCACACATGGCACCAACCTCTTCCCGAGCTGCAGCCTTCCTACATTTCCGGCCTCAGCTCCCCCGCCCTCTTGCCGGCACCCTCTGATCCAGCCGCTGTCTTCAGGAATCCTCTGTGTCTCTCTATATGCTATAGCTTCCCCTGCTTCACACCTTCTCCCTCCAGACTTTCCTCCTGCCAAAATCCCTCGTGCTGGTAAAAGCCCGTGATGCATAGACCTCTCTCTATGAAACCTTTCCTGATGCACCAATACACACGGTTACGCGCATCCTTTTTCACGGCCCCTCAGGACTTTGTACAAGTGTCTGTGTAGCAGCAGTGGTACTGAATTCTAAGTTTCGATGTGCCTATTCCTTCCCCCTGCTCATTGGCTTCTCCAGGGCAAGAAGTATGTTTATTCATCTCTGAATCATCATCCACGCCTGGAATGGCAGGGCACAAAGTGGGTGTCCATTGTTTTAAGTATGAATGAAAAAGAAGAGACAGTATGAAATATTAGAGGAAGCAAAGGTTTCCTCATGGGGAAGAACATATTCCTGCCTCACCCCACCTCCAACCCCTCGCGAGCATCAAAACAAAGCGTGTTAGCATGCTGCAGAATCTTTAGACCCGTTCATGGAGTGGGTGAGTAGAGGTCAGGCACATGTATGCGCTCCAGGTATGTCAGGTAGAGAACTGAGAGAGCCGCCACTTCTTCATAGGCTAAACCTGCTAAGATTTATAGTCAGGCCATTCTACATGCAAGGTAGAATTTTTAATTGCTTGTGAAGCTCTAATGTGCTCACAAGTCCAACACAGCTAGTAGTGGATGATTAATGACTTGCAGAATTAGTCCAAATGTGAGCTTTATAATAGCTGTGAATATTGAGAGGTGGTTTTTAGTTTGAATTTATGCCAATCTTTTCTGTTTATGTCTGTCCCTTTTATGTTCACTCCCCTCTCTGACGACCTCTTTGCCTTTGTTTACCCCCAGAGCTAGCACACCAGCACTGAGCAAGATGACCTGGAGTGAGCTGCCCGTGTGGTAACAGTGGTTCATTCCACTGTTGATGAGAGCAGTGCCTTCCCCAGAGGCTGAAAGGGAGTCCGCAATGAGCTGCTTCACCTGAGCCACAGAGAAGTTGCTGAAGATAGAAAAGGAATGAAAGCAACTTGTTGGATACTACTAGGAAATCAATGAGAATTATAGAAACACTCACCTCAGTCAGGGAAACCTCAGAGTAGAGAAGGAAAAGAAATGATGACCCCAGGAAAACCCTGGCCCTCTGCAGATATAAAGGTATGTCATTTGTGACCTTTCTTCCTTTTGGGTTCTGTGGGTTCCTAAGAAGCAGAGCTGAGATTATTAAAATTAATTGTGAGGCTGCTGATACCAGGCACAGAGGTCAGAAAGTCACCAAAGAGGAGAACATCATAATTACACTTGTTGGAGGCTGACAATGAATTCATTTCAGTTTTACTAGACAATCCACTATGCCAGAGACTGTATTCAGCTGTGGGCTCTGAAGGACAAATATACCTGGGTGTTGCAGGGGCTGCAAAAACAAGAATTCTAATGCTCATCATCTTCCTTCCAAAGCATACTTCTACCTGATGACCACGCAGTTCAAGGCACTGCTGTTCACCTCATTGCCAAGGCCAAAAGTGGGTGTGCTACATGCCACTTGCGTTGCTCTCACATCCCTTGTCTAGACCGCAAAATCTGAACACTTTGCTCCCTTGAAATTTTTTAAAAATCTTTCCTTTTCAGTAGAACCTCCTCAGTCCTTTCCAAGACCAGCCATCCCTTAGGCAACCTGGCCTGTGCCTAACTTTCTGGCCTTGGCTCTCTCAGGCCCTCCTGTTCTACACCCCAGGCTTGGGGTTCCGCACTGTGACAGCAAACATAACCACAAGACAAATGACAAGCAGAGCACAGTATCAGTAGCATATATGAAATTCCAACACTTAATATAGAGAAAACTATTACAGATCAATAAGAAAAACATGAGCAGTTCATATAAAAAGATATAAACATGCATTTTAAAAAAGAAAAATATAACACATGGGAGACAAATAAATATAAGAAAGAAGGCCCAACCTCAACAGTAACAAAAGAAATACAAATTAAAACAAGTACATGACATTTTCTGCCTGTGTTGGTGAAGTAAGTGGGGAATTAAGATCTCTCTTGTGAGCTATAAAGCACATATTGGCAAAGAATTTCTCATGGGAAAACTTGCTATATGAAAAAAAAAGTCTTTAGAAAATGTGCTTAACACTGACTACAGAATTCCACTGATACAAACTTATTCTAAGGAAATTAGCAACGGATTGGGAAAATTTTTCACTCTGGAGATGTATAACACAGTGCAGTTTTTAATATCAAGTTAATGCAAATAATCCAAAGTTCTAACAACAGGATATTTTTAAAGTAAATTCTATATAATAGACTTTTTTTCAGATACTACAAAGGTTAATGTGGAAGTGTAATTGTTGACATGAGTCAAATGATTATTGGTAAATTTTAAAAGAAAATGGTTTATATAAATTTATGTACATTATTTTTATTTAAAAAATTTATATGCATAAAATGTCAGGAAGAGTATTTTTCAAAGTATAGATACTGGTTATATCTGGAATTGACTTACTAGTGGGGAAATTTGAGGGAATCTTGTCTACATTTTTCCATCTTTGAACAATAAAATGATTTACCTTTAAAATAAAAAGTGGTTTAAAAAATAACTCAAACAAAATTGCCAAACTTAGAGCTGTTTATTATTGAAAGCAAAGACTTGAGCCCCTCATTTATTTTAAAATAAAGTCAACAATTTACTTCAATCCAGAAGACATTTATTTACCTTCTACGAGCCAGGTATGGTTGTGTGCTTGGGAGAGTGATATTAAAATGATAACTCACCCAGTTGCACGAGTAAACCTTGTGAAATTCCAATTTATAAAAATGAGTTTTGATTTATGAATTTTGACTATCATGCCAAAGCCATTTTATTGTTAAGTTAGGCAATATAAAGAAAATCCATTTAAAAATGAAATGACACAGTTATAGGAGTATACACATCTGTCAACTCATTGAACCTCACATTTAAGATCGGCACATTTTGCTCTATGTAATCGTATCTTGAAAATATGAAGGCACACAAATAAAAATATACATAAAAATGACAAAATATATATTTTTTAAATTTGAATTTTTAATGGATCTCTAAGACTGATATTGAATCAATCAAAAAACAAACAGGAAGACTTCCATTTCTGATTGTGACGGAGTGGCTGGTATCGTAGGAGACAGACCTCCACTGAAAGATTGATAAAGGCTGCATAGACTAAAACCACAAGAGTAACAACAACCATTTGAAGGCATCAGAGAGATATCAAGGAAGCTAAGTTTCTCTGACAAAGTGAAGTTTCAAAAGACAAAGTGAAGATCCTACAGAGAAGAAAAACACACTGAGGTGAGCTGGACATTCTGTCCACAAGTACCCTTGGGGCATTTTCTGCCCCTATGTCACGCTGGCATGGGCCTCAGTGATGAGAAGCAACGGAGAAAGTAGCTGAGAAGGCAAAAACCCTAAGTAGAAATTTTAATTTTATGCTAGAAAGACAAAAAAATGAGTTGAGGACATGCAAAGGAGAAGGAACCCTGATAAACCTCCAGGCTTACAGTTGAAACTCTTAAAGGACACAACCTACAGTAAGGACAAACCAAAAATAGTCCAGACTCAACTGGACCCAGATGATCTCCTCATATTCAGTCTGCCTACCAGAAGAAAACAGAATCTTACCCAGAAGAAAATAACATTATCCAGAACTTCTACTATTTTTTTTATACATTTCTTCCAATCAAGCAAAAATAGCAAGTATAACAAGAAATAGGAAGAAATCATAGAAAACTAATATACTAAAAGCCCAGGAAACAGAATGACACCCAGAATAACATAGATATTTGAGTTATCCAGATACGAAATTTAAGCTAACTGTAATTAATTTACACTAAAAAACTAATAAAGATGGAGAATTTCACCAGATAATTTGAATCTAAGTTAAAAAAAAAAAAAAAGCAAATTGAAATTCTAGAATTGGAAAATGCAGTAAATTATATTAGGAATTCAATAGGTGAGTTTAATAGCATATTAGACATTGAGGAAGAATGAAGTAGTTACCAGGAAGTTGGTCAACAGAATATATCTAAATTGAACCACAAACAGAAAAAAAGATAGAAAATTAAAATATAGAAACAAGCAAGAGACAGCTGAGAAGTGTATAATTTGATGTCCAAAAATAAGCAGTGAAAATGGGGCAAACACAATATTTTAAAAAATTGACAAAGAATTTTCCAAAACTGATTTTTTTTTTTTAAAAGATCGAGCCAGGTTCAAAAGGCTTAGCATCTCTAAGTAGGATAAATGCAAAGAAACTCTCCTAGACACAAACAATTAAACCACTGAAAACCAAAGACAAGGCAAAAATCTTCAAAACAGTCAGAGGGAAAAAAGAAACATTACCTTCAAATAAACTGCAATCAGCTTAAGGTTATTTTTCAACAGAAACGATCAAATCCAGAAGAAAATGGAACAGCCTCATTAAAGTGCTGAAGAAAAATAATAGTGCCAACTTTAAAAATTTCCTCCAAAAAATGAAGTTAAAAGAAAAAAAACCACCACATCTTCAGGCACCCAAAACTGATAAAATTCATCACTAACCAACTGACATATATCAAAGATAATTGTTTATGCAGAATAAAAATGATGCTGTAGGGAAGCATATTAATGAAAGAAAGTTTAAAGAAACTAAATTTAGGTAAATCTAAATGAACATTAACTGTCTAAGATAATATTAATGTCTATAGAATTTAATAAATATATGTAATTATGTATATGTTATATATTTACATATAATTCAATTTTATATAATAGATAATTTGATATGTAATGGTGTATTCTATAATGGAAGCACTAGAACAAAAGGAAGGAGTAGCTAAATGGAGCTGAAATGTTGGAATGTTCTTGCATTATGTAAGAAGTGGGAAAGGAAGTAATTAATGTACATTGTAATCTCTAGGACAGTACTTCTCAACTGAGGACAATTTTGTCCCCCAGGAGACATTTGGAAATGTCTGGAGACATTTTTGAATGTCACCCTTGGGGATGCGGAGCAGAGGTGATGAGGTTGCTATTGGTGTTTAATGCGTAGAGGAAAGAATGGTGCTAAATATCCTACAGAAGAGCACCTCACAACAAAGAATTATTTGGCCCAAAATGTCGGTATTTCCAACCTTGAGTAATCCTGCTCTAGGATAACCCCTAAAACAATAATAAATGCATGTGTAGCTAACAGAAGTTATAATGTAATAATAAAATAATATATTAATCCAAGAGAAGGCTAGAAAATATTTTTTAAAGAAAAACATAATGGATAAGAGAAATATAAGCAACAATAAGATGTTAGTATCAAAGTTTGATATAGGCTAGGTGTGGTGGCTCACATCTGTAATCCTAGCACTCTGGGAGGCCGAGGCAAGAGGATCGCTCAAGGTCAGGAGTTCGAAACCAGCCTGAGCAAGAGAGAGACCCCATGTCTACTAAAAATAGAAAGAAATTAATTAGCCAACTAAAAATATATATAGAAAAAATTAGCTGGGCATGGTGGTGCGTGCCTGTCGTCCCAGCTACTCGGGAGGCTGAGACAGGAGGATCGCCTGAGCCCAGGAGTTTGAGGTTACTGTGAGCTAGGCTGATGCCACAGAACTCTAACCCCAGAAACAGAGACTCTGTCTCAAAAAAAAAATTGATATATCAATAATAACATTAACTATAAATGGATTAATAAGTGTTACAGTTAGACTGTATTAAAAATTAAAAAATAACTCATCTATATGCTTCTTCAAAGAGACATACTTGAAATATAAAATGATACAAAATGATTGAAAATAAAAGGATAGAAAGAGATATGCCAAGAAAACATTCACCAGAAGAAAGCTGACGTAATGATTCCAATAACAGACAAACTAGACTTAAGGCATGACGTATTACTTGAGATAAAGAGTGACATTTCATAATGATAGGTCAACATAATAGAAAGATATAAAAATCCTCAATTTGTAAGCACTTAATAACATGACCTTTGCTTTTTGTATAAAGCAAAAACGTACAGAACTGAAAGGAGAAATATTAATAGATAAATCCACATTAATATTTGGAGACTTGAGCATAGACCTTTCAATTGACAGAACAATTAACCAAAAAATTAGTACATATATTCAAAATTTGAAAGGGACAATTAGCAAACATGTTATAAATGCCATATATAAAATAGGGCACCAAATAACTGAAAAACTGAAATGCATAGTTTTTTAGTAAACACAGAGTATCAACTACAACACACCACACGCTAGATCAACAAAATCCAAGGATTGATTATTCTGAGTATGTTCTCAGGTCACAGTAGACTCAGGACAGAAATCAATAATAAAAATAGAACCAGAGAAGTCCTATATATGTGGAAATTAATCAATATGTATCTAAATAATCCATGAGTCAAAGTGAATAAAAATGAAAATTAAAAAATATTAAGTGAATGATAATAATATATAACATTAAAATGTATAAGCTGTTGCTAAAGCTGTACTCAAAGGAAAATGAGTCACAAAGAAAACTTCTCAAATGCCAGCAGTGTTCTCACACTAGGTGATAGGTACATGGATGTGTTGACTTTGTGAAAATTCAAGCCTTAAAGCCAAAATTTATGCATTTCATTATATGTATATTACACGTTAAGCTTCAAAAAAAAAAGTGAAACAAACAAACACAGACTGTTGCTAAGGGACCACCCACCACCCACGTAACGAGCCATGCATCTGCATGCTCTATGTGTATTTATTTGGTTTGTCAGTAGCTTTCAGATGCACTGGTTTCCTTTTGACGCCCAGTGAAGTGAATGCAAGCAAGACTTTGGATACATTTGTCTTTGCCGTCTGTGTACCCAGCAGTCATTGCAGTCATTGTTTTGAGCTCAGAGTCAGTCTAGATTTCACTTCAAGCATTGGTATTGTGATGTTCATACTATCCTCTTTAAGTGAGGCTTGTGATACAACCTAAAATGGTAATTCCCATTCCTATATGGTTAATAAAATTATCCACTGGGGATAGCAGCAGGCCAGTGTTTTTACCGAGGCTTATGCTTGGTGTGTATTCACAGGTATACACGTAATTATACCTACACACACATAGCAGGTACTTGTCCTGGGAAGAAGAACTTCCTGCAGATGTAGAAATGACCCATTTCTGATCCTTAGGAGACAAAATATGGACACACATTTACTAGCCATGGGGACAATATCAAATGCAGCAACGGAATTATTCAACTTACCTGCATTTGGGCAATAAAGAAACTGGCATGTCATTTTTCTTAATATGCAATGTAAATACTTAGTTGAGGCACGGAGGCAGATGTTCTGATGTTGGTCAAAAGCAAATTTATTCCTTTTAGTGATGACAAAATGCTCAGTAAGATCTTAGTGCAAATCAGACCTTCAAGGACAGCAACTCCAACAAGAGCTTGAAGCACTTTCCTCGCGTGAGTCCGTGCTGCTGTGGCCTTAGTGCCTTACCCATTTCTGTTGGGTTGGCTGAGGTGACGGTGGCCTGTGCTTCGAACCTGAGTGGTCGGGGCAGGTATATACCGTGTGTGAGCTGCCATATGGCTTCCCTTGCTGAGTTCAGAGCCCCATGCAGAGATCGTTTTGTGAAATGATTTCCATCACGACATCGGAGCAGGCAGCCATCATTTTCATTTTGTATAACTTAGGAATTCTCATCACATGAATAACCTGGTGATATTTGGTAGCTTGCCTGCCTGGCTCAGAATTCAGAAAGCCACAGGTATCTTCCATCCTGGGCTGTGGCTGCTCACAGTTAGGTACAAATTTGTATGACAAATTTGGACGAATTTGCAGGAAACTCTATGTAAATATGATAGTTTGTTTAAAAATAGCTCAAAGTGAACTATTGTTTTAAAAACCCATGAAACCTGGCAAAAATTAAATTCTGAAGAATATCTTCGTTCCTCCATCCCTTCCTCCTTCTTTCCTCCCTCCCTCTGAAACCTAACACAGACTGCTGCAAACTCACTGGCTCTGACCTAAAAAGCAACCCCATGGTACCACGTGTTTGTCCTGCAAGGTATGACTGTTCCAGATGACAATCTAGTGGCCCAAGATGTATCATTTGGGAACAAATTCTCACAGAATTAGGCTTTCCTGGTGACAACAAGTAAGCAGGCCTGAACGGGGTCGGTTGGACAATCAAAAGATGTTGCTTACTTTTATTTCTCAATTTTACAAAAAATTAACTTTGCCACCATGGAAGAAACTTTACTATTTGTTGAATATTTATAAGGCGCCACTTTGTGTGTTGAGTTGATTTTAGTGCTAATTGTCACAAAACGCTTTAAAAGTAGATTCTACTATTGTTCCCTTTCTATAGGATAGGGAAATAGGGGTGTAGAGAGGTTAAGTCACTGGTCTCAGGTGACAGAGCTACCCAGAGGCAGACTCAGGACTTGAACCATGACATCTCCTCTGTCCTTGAGTATTAAAAAGGGAGCCAAGCAGCCAGCCAGCTTGGCCTGCAGACCTGACAACAGCGTGGGATCCACCCACTAGCACCATCTCCACCCTGGGCCTCTGTGGACTTACCTCTGAGTTCATGAAGTGGCAAGTAAGCATGGGTGAGATTCTTTCCAAACACAACTCCTTAGGACATTGTTGCACAGCAGTGTTGCCTCGGTATCCACAAGGAAAAGTACAGGATGAAAGCGAGAAAACGATATTCCTTACTTAAAGATGAGACAGTGAGGCTATGATACATCAAAGACCTCACTTTTGGTCTTCTTTTTTTTTAATCTCAACCATTGTCCTTTGTTATTATTTCTCACAAGAGGTATTGTTAGAGCCACCTAACTGCCCACCTCTGGATCTTCCCACCCCTGGGCCCCTACTTTGAGCTTCTACAAAGGTTCCAGAATGATCTAGTTAAAACCTAGCCTCATCTTGCATAGCCCTCAAGCTTCAGCTACCTCAGCCTCCTGCCCTACATTTTATGCATACACAACTCTGACCTTCCCTTCTCTTCCTCTGACATGGTGTTTCTATCTCTGTGACTTTGTTCATACTGGTCTTCTACCCTGGAATACTCATCTCCTGTCACTAATGATTAGTCATCTTTGATGACAACACAGCCATCACTTGACTAAGGAAATTATTTCCTTCCCCTATCCCCAGCTTGGTTAAATATTCCTTTTCCAGTACTTCCATAGAATTCTCACCATACTTCATAAAATTCCCCATTGCTGTGGTTTGAATGTCCCCTCCAAAACTCACGTTGAAATTTAATTGCCATTATGACAGTGTTAAGTGGCGGGACTTTTAAGAAGTGATTAGCTCGTTAGGGCTCTGCCCTCATGAATGGATTGATGCTGTTATTTTGGAGGTGGGTTAGTTATCACAAGCAGTCAGCCCCATTTCTCTTTGTCTCATGTGCTCACTTGTGCTTCCACCCTTCCACCACTGGATAACACAGCACAGAAGCCCTTGCCAGATTCTGCACCATGCTCTTGGACTTCCCAGTCTCCAGAACCACAAGCCAAATAAATCTCTTTCCTTCATAAACTACCTAGTCTGTGGTATTCTGTTATAGCAGCCCAAAATGAACTAAGATACCCATGTTGTTTCAAAGTTATCTGTGCATGTGTCTTCACTCTCAGTGTGTAAGCAGAGCTAAAATTAAATGGAACCCTTTTGTCTAAGCCATACAATCTTAGTGTTATAAAGGATTCTGATGATCTTTTACTTCAGTGATTTCCACACTCCACTGATTCATGGACCCTGCACAAGTCATCACAAAATTTTGGAGGAGGCCTCTGGCATACTGTACATCTAACAAGTGCTGCTAAGTGATTCTTACCTCCAGGTAAGTTTTGGGCACAATGATCTAATGCAATGACTCTCAAAGAACTGGGGCTTAAGTAGCAAGCATGAATATAACCTAAGTGCTCATTAGAAAAATAGAGATTCTTGGACTTTATTCTGAGTGTCTTGGTTTGTAAATCACATAGGTGATTGCTGTGTGCAGGTAGGTGTGGCACAAAGGTTCAGCCTACCTCTTCCAACCTCCACCCAGTGATTGTTCAGCCTGACCTTGGCCACTTTCAGAGGCAGTGCTCCCAGACCCTCTTTTATGTGCAAGGTCACGACCTGAATAGTGTTTCAAACATTTGTCCCATACTCTTTCAACAAATGTGGTCTCATACTCTTTCAACCCAGTATTAAGACACAAGAATGAGATTTTTAAACTCAACTTTTTATGATGTCTTTCTAACAAAAGATTGTGTTCCCACTCATTTTGCAAGAAAAAATGCATTTTTGGCTACTTCCCTGTGTCAGCTATGTTTACAGGTCCTTTTGGAGGTGAATGGAATCTGCATATCTATCTGAGGATAGTCACCATTTTGCTTCTCAAAGACTCAGAGTGACAATTGGTTGCCCTATTAGTAAACAACATTTTTTTTCCAGAGAGGAGAATTTAAAAATTTCCATAGCCAAGTTGGCAGTACAGAATATATAAATTATTCATAAACACCTCCACAATCTCTCAGAGAAGGGGGTGAAAGGTAGGTATAAATAAGAACATGGACACATTTATTTGATTCTCAATGCACATGTACAACATAGGACTTCAACTTTTCCCATGGAGAGCTGGTGTTAATGAAGATAAAAAGAAAACAAATTCAAGATAATAAAGTTCAGAAGAAAAACATTCAAAAGCATAATGGAAGGCATGTACAATTCTAATGCAGTTTCCTTGACTTCTGCCTCCACCATTTACTAATGAGGGATTTTATTTCTCTGAGCCCCACATTCCTCATCTGTGAAAGAGGGCTAGTCACACCTACCTTACTATGCAGAGTAGATGAAATGGTAAATGAAAACACTGCCTGGCCCATAGTGCCATTCAATCTAAGTTAGACATTTTTTAAATTGCTAATAGTGTCCTTCCTAGGCTATCTTCAGATGCTCCTGAGATAGGAGCATTTCTTTAATTACTCCAAAAGGATACAACATCCTCAGCCTTGCAGTTAATCCATATTCATGTGATAAACTGGTTCTGCAAATGGGCTTTTAGCCTGTATTCCCTGTGCCTCAGTACTTGGTTTGTCTTCATCTCTTCCTGTTTTTTCAGATCCTCAGGGAGCAAGGTCCTATCTGTTTGCTCCCCCATCCCCATCCTTCTAGATTTCCTTATGATAATTCTGGATCATAAGTCTGGGCTCTGACCACCCACTGTCAGATGTAAATTCTGCCCTCCAGGGACCCTCAAGGATTTCCGTATAACTCATGTCATTCCTAAGAAGAAAGCAAACCAATGGACAAAGTGTTCAGAGAGTGGAACTTTCCATGGAAGGTGCAAAGTTGTTGAATAGTTCTGCTTTCCCAGATTGTCCTTTTGGGAATCTCCTCTCTCTTGCTAGGTCTCTGCTCTTTTAAGATATCTCTTAAATCATTATCTCTTTATTGGGTTGCTTTACTCTCTTCCCTCCCAAGGATGAGTGTGGAAAGTGGGCCCAGAATTGCTCCCAACTTGGAGATTGTCCCTTGAACATAGAAAGGCTGCCAAGAGCCACGATGAGGTACAGGAGAGAAGAGACGGAGCACAGAAACATGCCAACACCTAGAATCAAGCATCTTTAAAACCCCAATCCCTCTGGCTCTTTTTTGGACCCATCATATGTGGCTCCTTGCTGGAGATCTGATGACTCTCCTGGGAGTCTCCCTGCCCCTGACTTCCTGCCTGGATTTATAACTATAGCTTGCTATTAGGGCTCCCTACCCTTCTCCCACCCTTTCTGATGTCTAGGTACCACAGCTGGCTGTCCAGCTTTGACAGCTCCTAACACAGGTATTACAGAGTGAGAAGTGTTGGTTTATTAATACCATATCTCCTAAGAAGTTGTTTCAGCCATCGCCAACAGCTTCTCACTAACATACGTGCTCACTTCCATCTGGCTCTGCTCATGAGGGAGAAGAGTTCCATGGACTTAGAAGGTGGAGTCTTTCACCCTGTTTCCCAACCTACTTCACTGGAGAATCCTAGGCCTGACTAAAATCTCCACTGAATATTCTTGAAGAGAGAGAGCAGAGAGGAGAAAGGAAACCCTTATCTGCTCTGACTATGCATCCTTGGGTCTGACCCACCCCTGTGCTACACTGCAGTCAGCCAACAAAGAGAAGCACATCCCTTGAATCACCTTGTTCTAAGCCCAAGCAGCTCCTAACCTCAGCTGGGTGCATGGGCCCCATTCCACACACCTTGACCTGGCATGCGCATGTGGCTTCCTTGGTCCCACTGTTCAGCATCCTCTAAAAACTTAAGTTTATGCTACTTATGGGCTATTTCTCTGCAGGACTTTATTTTTAGCTTTAAAAAAATTTTTAAATTGTGGTGAGATACACATAACATGAAATTTACCAGTTAGTCATTTCTAAGTGTACAGTTTAGTGGTATTAAGCACACTCATATTGTTGTGCAACCATCAACAGCATATCTCTAGAACATCTTCTTCCTTTCAAACTGAAACTCTGTACCTATCAAACAATAACTCCCCATTGTCCCCCTACTCCACCTTCTGGTAACCATCATTCTATTTTTTGTCTCCATGAATTTAAATATTCTAGGTAGCTCATAGAAGTGGAATCATATTATATGTGACCTTTTGTGTGTGGCTTCATTTACTCATCATAATGATTTCAAGGTTCACCATGTTGTAGTATCACCACTTCAATCCTTTTTATGGCTGAATAATATTCCATTTTATGGAGAGATCACACTCTATTTTTCCATTCATGCACTAGTGGGCAATTGGTTTGCTTCCTTTTTTGGCTATTGTGAATAATGCTGCTATGAACACTGGTATGCAAACATCTCTTCAAGACCCTGCTTTCAGTTCTTTTGGGTATATCCCAGAGTGGAATAGCTGGACTGTATGGTGATTTTATTTTTAATTTTTTTAAGAACCACTATATTATTTTCCATAGTGGCTGCACCATTTTATATTCCCGGCAACAGTGCTCAGGGGTTCTAATTTCTCCACATGCACACCAACACCTGTTATTTTCTGGGTTTTTTGGATAGTAGTCATTCTGATGGGTGTGAGGTAGTAGCCCACTGTGGTTGTGCTGAACTCTTGACTGGCTCACCACTGCCCCAACACACACCCACAGGACCCATCCCCAGGAAGCAGCCTCCCATGTGGGGTCCTGGCCAGGCCTCCAGGAAGAGCCTGAGCACAGGGGGAGAGTGGTAGTTCTTACAACTCATAATAGGTTCCCAATATTGTCATTCATTAAACCTAAGACATATAACATCTGTTGTATACAGTTAAGGCATAGACCCATGGGGAGGGAGTGATCAAACAAGATGACAGACTGAGTGTTAGATTTCTATGAGTGAGCACCATTTCCAACTCTCTACTGCAACTAAAGAAGCATCTTTCAGGAGGTCATTCAGCTACAGGGCTGTTTATGTCACACATGTAGCATGTCACCAGAGCAGCCATAGCTACAGAACAGAAAAATAGTGATTGATTGAAAGAGGACCCTGCTGACAGCTAGACTGGTAGACTAGAGGGGAGTGGGGGTGGGGATGGGACTGAGGACTAACCCAGAAACCACCACTCTCCAAACATAAGCCACACTCGCAGAACAGGCCAACTGCACCAGGCCAAACCACAATGGGTGTTACAGACAATCGAAGCTGGAAGTGTTGAAACACCAGTTCCTTCAGACCTATTTGTTCTGAGATAAGACCACAGACAAACGGATCTAACAGTTAATTCCACACAGACTCCTGTGTTCCAAAGACAGGTCCACTTGCTTTTCCAGAAACTCCCTGGTTGACAAAATCTGATCAAATGCTGTCAAGACCGTCCAATGACGAATTCCAGCCCCCAAAACCTTATTGAATACTCCTCCCCTAATCCTCCCTTACATGCCTCTAACTTCCCTGTGGTGTGGAGTTTTCCTTGCTGCAGCATTGATAAACCTAACTTTGTTGACTACAAGTGTGTGCCAGGTGGTCTTAGGCTTCAAGACATTGAGTGACATCAAATTACATGTGACACCCAAAAGTCAGCTCTCTGCAACTCCGTGACTCTGGAAATGATCGAGGCCTCTCTGAGCACCTCTCACTTTCTGTCACTCTCACCCTCTTCATCTCCTTCTGCCAAGTTCCTTAAATGCCACACTGGACACCCCAGTACTTGCACCTCTGCTTGTGTAAGCGTCTGATAAAAATGAATAGCAACATGAGAAAATTCTCAGGGCGACCTGAGAATAAAGCCATCAAAATCACATTAAAATTATATCATTTTTTTCCCTAAGACTCATTAAGGAGCTGTGAGAAAATTAGTCCACCAATCTGTTGTGAAATCCCAATGGGATGTTTAACCAATTTTCTGCCTTTCAGTGATATTCCCAACATTGGCTTTCTTTTTCCTTACTGACAGTTTCACTTAATTTCTTTAAGATGATGTAATGAAAGAGTAAAAAAAAAATGTACCAGGTGGTGCTGCAGCCACCCCCTACAACTCTGTTTCCTGACTCGTGGCCAGGAGAGAGCTGGCTCTGCTTTCCCAAGCCCAAGGGGAGGTAGGTACCTCTCCTATCCACCCCTACCCTCTCTCCCAAATCATTCTCCCTTCTCCCGAGAATCTGCTTAATTTACTGGGCAGAGTTACAGGTCCTTCCTAGTGGCTTGGAAGGTGGGCCCTAGACCCTTATTCATACCACACCCTTCCCTCCCTGCTTCAAGAGTGGTTTGATACACTTGTTCTACTTTTTCCTGGCCACAGTTAATTAATGGGTATAGGGGAAGCAAACCAGGCCCTTCATGAGAAATTTCAGCTGAGACAAAGAGCAACTTGGCCCTGCAACCTGTAAGCTGTGGGGCTATTGGTGGCCTTCCCAACTGGAAACAGGGGAAGATAGTTCAAAGCCAGAGGGAAGAATGAAGCCAAGGATCAGAGAAAAATAGAAAGGTAACCCTTCTTGGATTCCTTACAGTGTCCCCCCGTCCTGTGGCTTCCCCCGGGCCCATGCTCTCTCTGTTCTTGGAATCCATGGGCTTCTGCAGTATCTTTTCATTAAGTTCAGATTTTGCTCAAGCCAGCTCCTAGGGGTTTCTGTAACCTACAACCAGAAGAGCCTGAGGAAGGTGCCAGGCTTCTGTAGCTCAGTTTTGTGGCCCAGGAGAGCCTCAGTGCCTATAAGAGGTGTTCATGTTCCCTGCCCCTAATAACTGCACCACCCTCTGGGGAAGCCCTCGGGTGGCTGGGCTGAGCCAACCTCTCTCGGCTCTGTGCTCCCTGCCATGGAGGTTACACTGTAAGCTTGCCAACTGGTGATATCTTAGTCTCCAGGGGTTGGAATCATCTCTTTGGTATGGCCAGGCTGCTTTGGGGTAAAAGCTTCATCTTTCAGATCTCACTACTCTTCCTTTTCAAGATGACCTCTGGGTGTAGGGCATAGAGAGAGTTTAGGGCAGTTGGGGGGAGTAGATGCCGACTCCCCTTATTGGGTTTCTGCAGGGTGCTTGGGCATCCTGCCCTCCATGAGATGGCTCATGCACCATACTCACCTCTGGGGTTGAGATTTGTAACTGGTGCCTTTGCTATTGATCTCTGGGCTTCATTTCAGCCCCATGGCTCTCCCTGCTGTGCTGGCCCACCCTGGCCCTTACTGAGGCCCTGACCTGGGTGGTCTTCCCTGCATCCCTTTGCTATAGGAGCTCTTTGCCCCTGGAGTAGCAAACCACTTCATCCACATCATCAGCTAACTTTTGCTTCTTCTACAGGCTGCCTATAAATTTCAGAGTCCATTGGAGACCACACACAAGCCAAGGGGAGCATGGGAATGCTAACTCAGGCTCCCTCCCTGCTAGATCTGCTGCACCACTTTCCTACTCTGCTGCAGGCACCCCATGCAGCTGAAAGGCTCCTCTGGGATGAGGTCCCCTCCTAGTGTCCCAAACAGAAATCAGAGTGAAAACCCCTTGGCTCCTGGCTACCTCCTCAGTCTTTCCAACACCCAGTCCCTTGGTTTGGGCCCAGTGGGAGAGAAGCCACACATCTCTGACTGTTTGCTCACCTCTCTCTTATCCCCTCTCTCCCCGCACTTTGCTGGCTCAAAAAGGACATGTTTCTCCCTCCCATTTTGTCTCACCTGAATCCCTCATAGATCATGTCCTTCACCTTACCTGGACCAGTTAATCTCCAGACTTACCTGCCCGAGGCAAAGAGTCTACGGAAAGAGTTATGTGCCAAATCCTTCAATGGAAGCTGCAGGAAAATTAAGAGTTAGAATTGAAAATATATTGGCTTAACAGCCCCAAAATATTATACCTATTAAACATATATTGCATGCCTAGTGTGTCTCTGGCACTTTGTATGTTTTATAGCTAATAAATTATCTTATGATATATGCTATATACTTTATAGCAGGCCAACATGGTAGGTACCATAAGCCTCATTTTGTAAATGAGGAAACCAGGATCAAAAGAGCTTACTCAAATATGTAAAGCAAAATATACAAAGGAACTTTGCTTTTATTGCCACAAACTGGGAAGAAGAAATGAAAGCCAGTATGTGGTATCTGGCTTAAAGAAAGGAAGCCAGACCTCAGGCTGGGATTTCCCACACATCATCTCGTGTCACCAGCCCAACACAAGGACTGATGTTCATGCTGATGACCTTGCTCAACAGGAAGAGCTTGTATCACGATGATAATACAGAAGTAAGTGTCCCAGAGGTTTTTACACAATGTCTCAATCCAAGTGGCTAAAATTGAAGAGGAAATCTTCAGTTCACCGAAGTTTCACATATGTGGAACGCTGAATAAGAACTTGAGAAAAGTAAGGCCTTCCAGACCAGGGGCTCTAAGCCTGGGATCCATGAACCCCTAGAAGATAGAGAAATGAGTTTCGGGGGAGAGGGTCTATGATTTTTTCAAATTCATGTGTTTCATGTGTAAATGTCAGCATGCTTGCATTATGTGCATGTTTTCTGGAAAGAAGATCCATACTTTTCATCAAATTCTCAAAGGGGTCTGCAACTCTATAAAATATGATACTTTATATAAGGCAATCAATTAGGAACAAATAAAAGGCTCCATGTCATTAATTTCCTGATATAAGAAGTTGTTTAATTTCACCTATGAAATGTGCCTCAAGTCAACACAGGGACCGGTACGTGTGCAAGCGCTGGAGCCCAGCCTCAGCACCACTCCCAGGCACTGTAACGCAGAGAAATGCAGCTTTCTGCTTTCTGGGAGTAGTGCGTCTGTAAGTTTCCCAATGAGGGGCTTTGCATACAGATGCCAGCTCTGCTCAGGTGGATGAATAATGACAAAAAGAAAAAGTGATTTAACCATATTTAGACAAATTGATTTGCCAGATCACACAGCAAGTCAACAGTGAGGGAAAACACCTTTGTAAGTTTTCTTAACTTCCATGCCTACGAAAGTGCCAGACTGTAGGTGATCAATGGTAGGTGATCAATAAATACACATTGAATAAATCAGTCAACAAAGAGTTTTCTAGAATCCTATGAAGACTGTGGTCCAATTAAATTAGGCAGACTTTTTTATTTCTTTTACTTTAATAAGAAATGTATTTGATTTTAATTTAAAGCCACATATTGGCACTGAGCAGCAATTTTTAACAATTTCATTTGTAATTATTTTAATACTGAAAGTCTGAAAGCTGTTCACTGAAACATTTGACTTTCATCCATATACTATTTCCTTATATTTAAATTTAAAATTCACATATGAAAGAAAATGTGGAGGAAAGGCCACTACCTAATTATTTCCATTCATAATCATATAATTTAGGACCTATGACTCCATGGAAATAAAAGATCTCAGTTTCAGAGCTAACAATGACAGCATGAAATGTTTCTGTTGTTATTGATTGAGAATGAACTATTTCCCTGCGTGATGGAATTTGAGCACATTATTCATGGGTGTCATGTGCTAATTGGATTGTCTTTGGTGTAGCTGGTACAAGCCTGGCATGGATCACCTCTACACACATATGTTGAGGCAGACCCACTGAACAGCAGCCTTTAAATCCACTGGTCTCTTTTGAAGCCTGAGCAATGTCTCACATCAAAGAGTGAAAGGAAAGATTCTGAATCAGAAATTAAGATTTCTTGTATCATGGCCTGTAGCCCTGAGAGTTTCTAACTCCTTCAGGAGAGAAGTCTCCTGAAGTGAGGTGCTGGCTGGGTGCTTTACCTGCACACCTCAATTTTGCAGGAAGACAACTTCATATGAGCCATGTTACAGAAAACATCTGGTTGGATGGTCCCATTGTCTTTTGGCTTCAATTCTAGGAGAGTAGAGGCACTGGTGCCACAGAGCAGTGAGAAGGTGGTGGTTTGGGGGGGCGGAAATGTATCCCAGCACAGCAGTGAATGCCAGGGAGCAGACAGCCTAGTGAATGGCATACAAGAGTCTGGTTCCAGGAGAAGATTGAAGGATGAGGGTCTGAAGACAAGAGTCACTCTTGGTCAGAGCAAACTGGGTAGGTGGGAGAGCTATTAATGACTTTAGGTGATACCCAAGACACCAGGTAATGTTTTAGGTATTACTGCAGACATCATGGACATTTATTTCCAGGGAGAGGGAAGAGGCATTGGAATGATTTGAAATTCTGGTTCTGCCCTAGAGTGACGCCAAGCTTGGGACACCTAACAGGTGGCCTTAGCTGCAAAGCCAACTGGACATCAGCCTTGCAGACCAGTGAGGATGGAAAAGATTGCAAAAATGAGATGGACAAAGTTGAGGTGCCCCAACACTGCTATTGAGGTTTGCCCTTATCAGAAAGGATATTCAGTGCAGTGTTCAAAGTCCAAAGGGTGAGGGCTTATTTCACACAGATGCCAATAAATCCAATAACCCCAGTCCGGCAGGGAGGGAGGGTATAACTGAGAGGCAGGCAGCAGGTAACATGCACCGTGGCATGTGGTTTGACAGATCAGGCCACTCCAACTACAATTCCCACAACCATCTGTGGGGTGGAGGCCATTCTAGCTCCATAGGAAGGGGCAAGAGCTGGAGGCAGGGCTTAGTGTATAAGGACATTGAGTGGGAATCAGATCAGGTGGGAACCTGGAGAATTTGGCAGACACTGAGCCAGCAGACCACACAGAGTGCCTGTGGCACCAGGGCTCACCCCAAGGCACAAAGTCCCAAGATAGACTAGTCCCTAATTTCAGACCACTCTAGCTGAGGATAGCTAACATAGCTTCCTGCTCTGGGATAAACGATATAGATGAGATCCTGGGAGAACTGCCCTTGTCTGGGAGAAACCGTGGAAAACAAGGTTTGATGCACTTGAAGGGAACTCACAGCCCCCTCAATCTGGACAAACTCACCTGGTAGTGTCTGGGTCAACCTCAAAGTCTCAGCCAAATCCAGACTTGTCTAAGGGATGTGAAGGCTGAAACCAACTTCACCTAGACCTTTGCCAGTGTCAACATCCTTGACCTGTGACTTGCTGCCTAAACATGTGGAAGTAGAAGAGAGGAGACATTGTTTTAGCAAAACATATCACATAGGCCGGGCGCGGTGGCTCACGCCTGTAATCCTAGCACTCTGGGAGGTGGAGGCGGGTGGATCACTCAAGGTCAGGAGTTTGAAACCAGCCTGAGCAACAGCGAGACCCAGTCTCTACTGAAAATAGAAAGTAATTGGCCAACTAAAAATACATAGAAAAAAAAATTAGCTGAGTATGGTGGCATATGCCTGTAGTCCCAGCTACTTGGGAGGCTGGGGCAGTAGGATTGCTTGAGCCCAGGAGTTTGAGGTTGCTGTGAGCTAGGCTGATGCCACGGCACTCACTCTAGCCCAGGCAGCAGAGTGAGACTCTGCCTCAAAAAAAAAAAAACACATATTACATAAATGATTTTTATTGTAGAATTTAATAATTATGTAGATATATTATAGCAAAGTTATTTTATCCAAGTTATATTTTGACATGTGATTCCTATTCAACAATAATTTTATTTTATGTTTACACTCTCTTGCAAAACACGCATTCAATTAAAATGTGAATGACTGATATCACATTTGTCCCTTGAAAGCAAGATATTGAAAATAAGGACATTTGAAAGAATGTGGAAGGAAACAGCAGAAAGGATTCTGGCATCAAAATCAGTAACAGCATTTCCATTCTGGGCTTTGACCCCAGACCAGTCATCTCACACTCCCCAGTCCTCAGTTTCTGTAATGTTCTGTGTGTGTCTTACCTACTCCTAACTTGATTCAGGTGTCAAGGCCCCTCCCTTGACTTCTGGGGAGAATGGAATCAAGGCAGATGCCAGCCTCACTTGCCAGCTCTGGAGAGATTTCATCAACCTCCTGGTGTATGAGGGCAGATAATAGGTTACCCCAAACCCTGATCCAAGAGGCAAATGTTGACAAAGGATTCTGCATCCTTGTTCCTCACTCCAGTTGCAGCATGTTTAACAAACCCCAGACAGATAACTTCACCACCCTCCTCTCTTTCTTCCTCTCCCTGCCCCTATTGCAATAACAACTCACACTCCAAAACAAGCAACAGAAGAATTATCAGGAGACTTGGAAGGTATGGAGCCAGAAAATGTGATGTTTGACCTCAATTTGGAGGTCTTCGTCTTTGAAGTCTCCTTATGTAGTTCTTTTCTGAGACTGTGTTATTATCCCTATGGGATATGCATCAGTCACCTCTGATTACTAGAATAGTCCAGGGCTTTTGGACAGGTTTGGTCCAAAATGAAGGACCCTAATGTTCCCCAAAGCACAGTATCAAAGAAATAGAGGATCTGCCAAAGCCCTTAATAATCTGTGTAACTCAGACCAGCCAATCATCCAGTCTTGCATCTTGTTCTGATTAGTGTTACATACAAATGACCCCCAAATTTAGGGGCTTACAGCAATGACAATTTTATTTTCTCTCTTGTTGGCAGGGCTCAACTGGGTGATTCTTCTGCTCCAAGTAGTGTCAACTGGGGACCTGATTGGTACTCAGCTGGCAATTGTGCTAGTCTGGAGGGTCTGAGATGGCTTCAGTCTGGTCTGGAAGGTCCAAGTTGGTCTCACCCACGTGCCTGGTGCCTTTTCAGGGATGGCTGGAAGGCTGGGTCAGCAGGCCCTCCTCCCTCTCCATATGGTCTCAGGTTTGCATGTGATCTCTGAGGCAGAGTAATCAAACTTCTTACATAGAAACTCAGGGCATCAAGAGATCTACACAGAAGCTGCCAGTCCTCTGAAAGATTGGGCCTGGCTCCAGCCCAGGGGTGCTTCTTCCAGAGTGGATTGGTCAAAGCAGTCACCAGCCAGCACAGATTCAAGAGGATAGGAAATAAACCCTGCCACTCAATGGCAGGAGTACGTACACACACTCGGTGACCCAGGTTCTCTCCTTGACCAAAACTTGCCAGGCTCTTCCGAGCCATCTTCTCAACCAGGCCTCCGCTTTGGCCCATAAAGATCTGAACAAACTCTCACATAGTTTCTAACAGCTCATGGCCGTATCCTTAGGATGATTCTAGCCCTGCTTAAAGTAAGTGCCCATCGGAGAAACATCAAGGCTGCCAGAAGAATGTACTGTTATTCTAGCCAACACCTGAAGGTCAGGCCCCTTTCTCCCAGTCTCTGTGAGAGGGAGGAGCCTAACTTGCAGGAGTTAGCAAAGCCAGATGGGTTCCACACGACCCAGACCAGCCTTCCAACTTCTAATAATTTTTCACTTCCTTAACTCTTCCAAGCCCCCATTACCCACCCCCATTACCTCTTTCTCCTTTTAAAATGCCCAGTGCAAATCACAAACTTTAGTGCAGATCAAAGTTGAGTTCAGCTCACACTAATTTCCCCGTATTGAAATAGTGTATTACTAATTAAAATTTGTCCTTACCACTTTAACTAGTGTCCTGCTTTGTTTATCTTTGACAATGGACACACACACGCACTTGCACACACACGCACACACATACAATAAAACTCTGTAAAATCAAAAAGGAACGCAAAATGATAAAGCATCATTTTTAAAAGCGCTCTTTGAGGGGGGTGGGTGCAAAAAAGCAAACTGCGGGCCAATTCACACTGACTGCACACTTCAGTCCCTCAGGCCAGGTACCAGTCTTGCTGCCTCACTTCACTTTGCCAATCTGTAATTGCCATGTAAGTCAGTGTTCTCCTCCCACCTGAAACTAGTCTCAGAGCATGGCAAGAAGTAATTCGCCCCAGCCTAGGGAAGTTAGAGCATCTTTAAGCCGCTGAAGGAGGACCTGCTGCTGCAGGTGCAGAAACCAAGGCCCCTCCGGCTCTCCCTTTGGCAGGTGAACACGGACCTAGCTGCACACTTCCTTCTTGTTCCTCAGAGCAGCCCTGGCTTGGGGGTCTGGGCTCAGCAAAGCAACACCAGTGCTGCACTTCTCCAGTTCCCTGAACTGGGTCAGGCTTGAAGTCTTTAGGGAAATGAACTTTATTATCTTATTACAAAAATTGTGACAGCCAGGAGGAAATTGCATGACTCCAGACTTCACAGCCTGACTACATAACACTCTCGCTTCTTGTTTTCTCTCTACCCGGTCATGGAATGGCTTCTCCAGTCCTAACTCAATGCTCTGCCCTTATTGCATTCTTTGCTGACCTGATTCCTCAGTACTTGCATAAGGGTTCAGTTCTGAGCCCCAAATTTCCTGCCTTTAATGCTTTTCCTTTTACATAATGCTCCTGAGAACATTTTCAAAATATCCTCATCTACTTCCTGTACTGCCATAATACCTACCATGTTGTATCTTTTTACTCTGTTTTGTTCATTTCTTTTTTTTCTCTCCATGAACATTTACTGAGTATCTGCTGTGAGTCAGGTGCATGTTCTACAGCGATGGTGCTAAGTAACCTGCCCGCTAGGAACCTGCAGCCAAGCGGGGAAACAGATGGGTACACTAACGATGAAGTGTCTGGGGAGCACTGAGGACAGAAATGACATTCCTGGTTGACAAGGGACAGGAATGGCTTCTGAGAAGAGATAGCCTTGAAATAAAAGTTGAAGGGGTTTTCCTGGAAGATGAGGAGAGGGACGTTCCAGGAAGGTGAAAGCTCATGCAGAGGCACTCAGGCATGAACATCTGAGCGTGTCTGGGGACATCACAGGTAAGTTGGTGTGACAAGAACACAGGACACACATGAAGTGATTAGAAACATGGCTGGAAACATGAGCGGGCTCCAGCTAATGAGCAGCTCTGTGAATCCCTCTGAGATGTTAGCTCTTTATTTGGTGGGCAATCGGGAGCTTGAACAGGTTGGGGGCAACAGGAAGATATGATCTATTGTGTTTTAGATGAAGATTACTATTTTTCTTTAACTCTAATTTTATCTTTAACTATGCTCCTGAAGCTTTCTTTTTCTCTTAAAGCCCATATTACCTTAACATAAGGTCATTTAGGGATATATTTATGCTGGTTATTTCCCCAAATTTATAAAAAGATATTGATCCCCATCCTCACTTCCTTCCCTTAACCCTTCCATTGGAAACACTTGGCAGGTGTTTGGATGGGGATTTGGACTCAACATTTTGAGCACTTGCTCTGTGCTAGGCACCATGTGAAGAAATTTCATGATCTTCTTTCCTCTCCCTCTACCTTTTCTGTTCCCTAACACCTGGTAAAATGACTTAGAATATCAGGAGGAGACTTTTGGTCCTAATGTGGGAGACTTTTGCAAGGAGCTCCCTATAAGGAAAGGAGTGAGTTCCACTAGGCTTTCTCTGCTTCCTTCTGCTGCAGGCCTGGAACATGGATATGATGGCTCAAGCTCTAGCAGTCATTTTATACCTTTAGATGATCTCAATGATGCAAGTCAACTCTAGGATAGTGGCACAGGAATTAGGAGCTTAGGTCCCTGAAGACACCATGGGACTGCCATACCAGCTCTGAACTGTCTACCCCCGGACTTTTAAAATCTGAAAATGAATGAATGAATAAATCAATAAACTTCAAGTTGGTTTAAACTATATTTGTTTAATTTTATTATGTGCACTCAAACTTAACCCTACACCTCAGAGAGCTAGATAAGAGTGATTTAATCCCACTGCACCCAATCTGTAATATATGGGCATCTAAAGCCCTTCCCAAGATAATTGTGAATCACCAAGATATGTATTTACATGGCTCCTCCACCTGTGCACTTGCTTCTACCCATGCCTTCTTGGCTCTATCCTGCTCTGTTCCAAACACGAAACTCAGTCTCTTCCTCGGTTTTCATAAAAATCCATTCAGGATCTGGGCAAAGTCTCATCTCTCCCATGCATGGCACAGCAAACTTAAAAATCTATATCCGACCTTCTCACTAGCTCTGGCATTTTTGCTATCCTGTCTCCCAACCCTTCTCTGTGGCTCTTTAGCCAGGAAGAACCTGGTGTCTCATCTATCCCTGCTTCTCCCTTCTCCCTCTTCTCTATTTCTATCCACTTACATGTGCCCACATTCTTCTGCCTCACATACAAAAAGGAATCCACTTTTCACAGCTCCTTTCCCCAAATTTTCTATCAGGTGACCAGCAGACAAAAGACTTCTATTTAACAGAATGTGTGCTCTACAGCTATGGTCCCCAGCTCCTCGGGGCTGCAGAGCAGGAGGTGAGCAAGCAAAGCTTCATCTATATTTATAGCCACTCCCCAGTGTTTGTTCCCATCACTGCATAAGCTCCGACTCCTGTCAGATCAGGAGGTTTGATCTCCCCACCAGACTGGGAATCTATGAGGGAAACACGTTCTGGTCCTATCTCACAATAAACATTGAGAGTGCCAGTAGGACTGAACCACTTTGGGTAAATTGAGGATGAAGAGTGGGGTGCTGATCACAGTAAGTGGTGCACAGATCCTGGCCATTGCTCAGTGCTCTCATCAGAGGTGATGCCACATTAAAAAGACCGGCTGGCTCCACAGTGCCCCAGGGGGCACAATTCAAGGGAAGACCTGAATCTCTAGCCATATTTTCCACAAAGCCCAGGTGCTTGCATGGAGCCTTCCTTTGGCCCAGAAACAACTAAAAGGTTGGGATTAAGTTCAGTGGCTACTTAAGTCTTCCCTAGACTGAGAAACAACAGCAGGGCAATAACATAGTTCCAAGGAAGCATTTAAGATCCAGTGTTCACTGTAGGTCTTCTCTAGACTTGAAAACAACAGCAGGGCAGTGATTTAGTTCTGGAGCAGGATTTCAGTTTTGATGCTCATAAGTCTGCCCCCGATCAAGACACAAAGATGTAGTAATGTGTTAGTTCCGGTGTAGTGTTTTAGTTTTGATGCTTACTATAAGTTCTGCCCAGAACAGGAGGCAACAATAGGCCAGTGTATATGTATTGATACTAAGAAATAAATGTTGACCACCATCAAAGAACACATGCAGAAACTGAAAGAGCTGGCTATCTTCTCAAACATGTAAGTTTCAATGTAAAGAAGCAAGGATTGTGAAAACTCATGGAAATATGAAACCACCAAACCTCTAGCAATAGAGCCAGAAGAACTGAAGATCTATAAAATGTCTGGGAGAGAATTCAGAATAATCCTCATAAAGAAGTTCAGGGAATCACAGGAAAATATAGGTAGAAACTAAATAAAATGTGGGAAATAATACAGGAACAAAATGAGAAATTTCACAAAGAAACAGGAAGTTTTTTTAAAAAAACAAATAGAAACCATAGAGATAAAGAAAACAATAACTGATTAAAAATTCATTAAAAAGCTTAAATAGCAGATTTGACCAAACAGAGGAAAGAGTTTGCAAGCATGAAGACAAAACGTGTGAAAGTACCCTACCAAAGGGTCAAAAAGAAAAAAAGAATACAAAAGAGTAAAGACGGCCTTCAAGAATATGGAACACCATCAAGCAAACTTACCTCCACAAAATTGGAATTCCTGAAGGAAATGAGAGAGAAAAAAGCCTGGAAAGTATATTTAAGGAAAATTGAAAATCTTGAAAATTTGTTGAAAATTTCTCGAATCTGAAGAAAGATGACAGCTTCCAGGTACAGGAAGCTCAGAGGCAACCAATAAAACTTAACACAAAGAGGAATTCCCCAAGGCAGATCATAAGCAAAAGAGCAAAAATCAAAGATAAAGGGAATAAAGACATTCTGTAATAAAGACATCTGTAGTAGAATGTTTATAGCCGCGCAATTCACAATTGCAAAGATGTGGAAACAACCCAAGTGCCCATCAATATATGAATGGATTAATAAAATGTGGTATATGTATAACATGGAGTTCTACTCAGCCACAAAAAACAATGGTGAACTAGCATCCCTTATATTACCCTGGATGGAGCTGGAGCCCATTCTTCGAAGTGAAATATCACAAGAATGGAAAAACAAGCACCGCAAGTACTCACCATTAAATTGGCACTAACTAACTAACACTGGTATGTACACATATGGAAGTAACATTCATCTGGTGTTAAGCATGTGGCAGGGGGAAGCAGGGGTGGGTAAATTCACACCTAATGAATGTGCGGTGTGCACCATTTGGGGGATGGGCACACTTGTAGTTCTGACTCAGGTGGCACAAAGGCAATATTTGTAACCAAAGTGTTTGTACCCCCATAATATTCTGAAATGAAAATTTAAAATAAAAGACAAAGAAAGAATACTCAAAGCAGCAAGAGAGAAGAAACATATTACACTTAACAGAGCCCCAGTACAGCTTTCAGCAGCTTTCTCAGCAGAAACCATGCAAGCTAGGATGTGTGGGATTCTATCTTCAAAGTGCTAAAGGAAACAAACTGCCAACCATTATTCTGGGAACAGAATACTGTACCCAGGAAAGCTATTCTTCAAACACAAAGGAGAGATAAAGACTTTCCCAGACAAATACAAGCTGAGGGAATTCATCAATATTTGACCTATCTTCCAAGAAATGTTAAAGGGAATTCTTCAATCTGAAGGAAATGGATGCTAATGTGTAACAAGAAAACATCTAAAGGTATAAAACTCACTGGTAAAAGCAAGAAAACAGACAAATTCATAATTGTCTAATACAGTAATTGTAGTAAGTAAACCACTTATATTTAAGTATGAAGACTAAAAAACAAAACTATTAAAAACAATAATAGCTACAACAATTGGTTAAGAGAGAGGCAATATAAATATCTGTAAACCAAAACATCAAAGAATCAAATTGAATAGGGGATGATGTTAAAGTGTAGAGTTTTTTTTTTTTATACATTTTTGTGATCAAAGCTAAATTGTTATCAGTTTAAAATAACCTGTAACAACTGTAAGATGTTTTTTGCAAGCTTCATGATAACTATAAAGCAAAAAATCTATACTAGATAGACTAAAAATAAATAGTACAGAAACAAAACATACTACTAGAAAAAATCAGTTAATCACAAATGAAGACAGTAATATAGGAAAAAAGGAAGAAAGGATCTACAAAACAATCAGAAAGCAAGAAACAAAATGGCAGTAGTAAACATTTACCTGGCAATAAAAACCTTGAATGTAAATGGATTAAACTCTCTAATTAAAAGATATACAGAAGCTGAATGAATAAAAAACAACCAAGACCTAACTATATGCTGTCAAATAGACTGAAAGTGAAGGGATGGAAAAATACAATCCATGCAAATGGAAACAAACAAACAAAAAAAGAGCAGGATTAGCTATATTTCTATCAGAAAAAATATACTTTAAGTCAAGAACAGTAAAAAAAAAAAAAAGAGAGAGAGAGAGAGAGACAGAGGGGAAATGTTTCAAGGACATTAGTCTGGGCCAAGACTTTTTCAGTAAGACCTCAAAAGCACAAACAACAGAAGCAAAAATAGACAAATGGCATTACATCAAGCTAAAAACCTTCTGCACAGCAAAGGAAATAATCAACAGAGGGAAGAGACGACCTACACAATGGGAGAAAATATTTGCAAACTACCCATCCAAGAAGGGATTAATAACTAAAATATACATGGAACTCAAACCACTCAATAGCAAAAACAAATAATTCAGTTCAAAAATGGGCAAATGATACGAATAAATATTTCTCAAAAAAAGTCATACAAATTGTCAAAAAGTATATTAAAAATGCTCAACATCACCAATTATAAGGGAAATGCAAATCAAAATCACAATGAGATATAATCTTACCCCAATTAAAATTGTTATTATTAACAACAAGAATAACAGATGCTGACAAGGATGCAGAGAGAGGGGAACACTAGTACACTGTTAGTGGGAATATAAATTAGTCCAGCCACTATAAAAAACGGTATGGAGTTTTCTCAAAAAATTAACAGGAGATCTACCATATAATCCAGCAATCCCCTTCCTGAGTATGTATCCAAATGAAAGGAATTCAGTATATTGAAGAGATGTCCCATGTTTATTGAAGCACTACTACAATAGCCAAGATACGAATCATCCTGTGTTCATTAATGAATGAATGAATGAATAAAGAAAATGTGGTACAGACACATAATGGAAACTATTTAGCCATAAAGAGAATGAAATCCTTTCATTTGCAGCAATATAAATGGAACTGGAAGTCATTATATTAAATGAAATAGGCCAGGCACAGAAAGACAAGTATTTTGTGTTCTCACTCACATGTGGGAGTTACAAAAGTTGATCAGATGGAGACAGCCAGTAGAATGATAATTACCAGAGGCTGGGAAGGGGAGGCAGGGGATGAAGAGGTTGATTAATGGGCACAGAAATACAGGTAGGTAGAATCAATAAGTCCTAATGTTCAAGAGCACAGTAGGGTGACGCTAGTTAAAAATAGCTTATTGTATATTTCAAAATAGCTAGAAGATTTGGAATGATCCCAACACAAGAAATGATAAATGTTTGAGGTGATGGATATTCCAATTACCCTGATTTTATCATTACACACTGTATGCATACATCCAAATATCACATGTAGCCCATAAATGTGTAAAATCATTATGAATCAATTTAAAAATCTCTATTTGGAGGCATTTCAAAAGTAGTTCAACATTACTTGAGAAAGATATTGTTAATTCCTTGTTAGCTTTAAGTTTATCTAACAGTTGCTGCTAGGTTTTTTTCACTCACATTGTGTCTTTGATCTCCACAATTTTCCTTTAATATTGGCATTATTTATTCCATTTTATAGTTAAATGAGCTGGTATTCAGAAAGGTGGAGCAGCTCACCCCAGGGCACACAGCTACCAAGGGGTGAAGCCACGATCTAGGTCACCCCCATCCTGAGCTCAGAGCTCTTTTAATTAGTCAGCATGCATCTTTGGTATGGATTAGTTTACCATTTTCTTAGCAGAGAGCAGAGATAGAATAGAGTGAGACCAGAATTAATAAGCTCTTACTGGGGAGGACAAGGTCAGCAAAAAGTCTGGGAATGGACGATGGCTGTAGACAATCCCGCACAGCCAGGAGCAGGGAGAGGACAGCGCAGACCTGGATGTCACAAAGAGGAGAAAGCCAACGACAGGAGGCACCTTGGTGACGATGCCAGCTTTTACAGGATTTCCCATCACCCTGGTCTTTATTTTTATTTTTTTCTGATTAACGAACTTGCTGTGAATGAAATGGTTGATTCAATGCACGTCAAAAAATATTCAAAAAGCGTATTCATACTGAACAAGCCCGAGCCACAAGAGCAATGTCTGGGGATCATAAACCCTCAGCCTCCTGTGGCAGAGGGGAAGGCTGTGGTTTGAATTCGAGCTCTCTGGGGAAGTAAGTAACAAAATACTTCAAGGAAGGAATCTCATTCTCAAGAGCAAATGTTGAGACAATAAAAATGAGAGTGTCTGACGGCAGGATCCTGTAGGGACATTGTACAGGGTGTGACTAGACCATGGTACAGGTTATCACCACAGGTGGGACCAAGCCTTTCAGCAAGTTGTTCAGAGATCCTAAGTCATTTGCACTCAGTGCTCAATGAACAAAGGCAGCCTTGTCAGATGCAGTGATACCGGCTAGTCTGAGGGACACCTATGCCACCTCGGTGACAGGGAGGGAGGTTTTGTTTTGTGGTGTAAGTGCATGTGCATTTTGTTTCAGCATCGGTTGGCAAAAATTACTTCCTGATTTCTATGTTCTTCTTTTGACCTTGCTCAGTAAGAACTTACCCTCCAAGTGTGAAATTGTTTCTATTTAATAAAAACCTGCTGTGTGTCTGGTATGACCATGTAGATCATCTCATCTGCCTTTTCCAGATGAGGAATCTCACCTCTGGAACTAGGAAGGGACTTGCTCAGTGCCGCACAGCTGAGTCAGTGACACACACTGTGGCCGGCCCTGCAGCCTGAGCACATGGGGTCGTTTCAGGCTCACCATCCTTGGGATGGCTGTGGGCGGAACTGCCTGGCCACACACATGATGAAGGGCTTGAAACTTGCACACAGACTTACACCAAGAAATTCCTCTCACCCTAGGAGTTTCCCAACCTGTTCACAGCTATTCATCTAGACCTCTGGAGGCCCAGAACCTGTGCCAAACTCTCTTCCAGAAGCCCTCAGAAGATTCCTCACCAATCTCTGGGTTAGACAAACTGGAGTGTGCACTTTCTGGAATGCTGCACGGCACCTAGAAGGTGTCTGATAAATGCTGCCTCTTCCTGTCCACGCCATTTTCCATATATTACATCTTGGCCTGCAACTACCATGGGTGTCTTAGAACTCTGTTGAAGCTGACCTGGAGTGCAAGTTTCATCACACTCTCCCCAAGCTTTGATTTACTAAATACTTCTTGTAGTTTGGATACATCATTTATGTGAGTCCTTCCAGCAGCTCTCGGAGGCAGATATTACCATTATCCCAAAATAAATGAAGAACTGAAGGGATAAATGTTACATCACGAGCCTAACACACTACTCAGAACTAAACGGTAGATACTAGGTTTGAATATGGGCCTTTCTGTCCTCACAGTCTGTGTTCTCAATCGGTCCATCATACTGCCTCCCCTGGGAGTCTCTGGAACTTCTCTAGGCCACACCCCCATGGTGGTCCTAGTGACCCCTAAAGCTTCCCTTGATTACAGGGTCAGGGACTTTAAGCAGCAGCACCTCAGCCTCAGAGGAAATCACAGGACCACAGGTGACCAAGGACACCCAAAGATATCCACGGCGTTCATGGCCCAACCTGTGCTGGGGACATAATTAGGGAAACACTGATTTGTGCTAGGTTTGGGAATTTCAGCCCCATTGGCATTTGTAAGACGAATACCTACAGAAACCTTCAGACCTTAAAAATTGGTATTTCCTACACCCTGGAAAGGATACAACTTTAAAACTCTACCTGCTACTTAAAATGCTATTTTTTAAAAAATTGCTACCTATTTAGATAGCCTCCATAATATTTCGAAGATTGCAATTAGCTTTCCTCAGAGCCTAAGCAGAGAGAAAAAGAACCGCATGACTCCCCACACTTATCTAGGCTGTAGTTCTTTGG
This sequence comes from Lepilemur ruficaudatus, assembly GCA_963574885.1. Lineage (NCBI taxonomy): Eukaryota > Metazoa > Chordata > Mammalia > Primates > Lepilemuridae > Lepilemur > Lepilemur ruficaudatus. Next base: position 70,284 of record CAUYRT010097794.1, read on the forward strand.
CCCCGTCTTCTTATCTCGTCTGAGATGGCATATGACTTGGCTGTATCCTATTTTAGAACAAAGCATTGTATGTCTTTCTTTATCTATGATCTGGTTCGGATTTATTTTTTTCCGGAAAAACAGTGCTCAATTCTCATCTTCAAAGCAGACAATCAGTCTCTGCACAATGAACAAATCATCCACAGGCAGGAAATGTAAACACACTTCGAAATTGTGGAGAAAAAAGATGCATCACACACAGCCAAGTAAATATGAATTGGCTGATTCTAGCTCATCTTTTTTCTCATTAGATCTAAAATCCAGCCTTGCCGACTGCCCATTATTTTCTGCACGGCTCATTTTCTGCACACCACATGAAAGGCCTTGAGAACACTTGACCCTTCAAGGAATAATCCAGCTTCTCCAGAGGAAAGACGCTACTTGACCAGAATATTCTTTAACAACAAAATAAAGAGCCCATATGAAGCTGTTTAAAACAAAATTAAATAACTTCTGAATAGAACAAGTTATAATTTCTACAATATGTGGGTGCTGCTGGTCAAATTGCTAAAGGGTTGTGTGTTTACGGTTTAGGGTTTTTTTTTTTTTTTATGCTTCAGTTCTAGTTTTACTTTAGCTTTGTTTTGCAAGAATGAAAGGGGAAGGGCCTCCTAACCAACCCAACAGAACAGTTCCGGCGAGATTCAGAGTTCGTGGTTTACGGTCACTGCCTTCTGCCAGGCAGCGTGGAAGAAAGTGCCGGTTGCTGCCACTGTGCAGCCTAGGGTTTTCTTTTTCCTGCAGGTTTTGGCTCAGAAGAACTGCACACCAGGGACGCCCTCCACTTCTCCCCAGACTCTGCCCCGTGTGGCTCTCTCGGGGGCCCCACAGTTGCGAGCTGTGGGTCTGTGAGTGTGTGTGTTTTCATTGGTGTCACACTTACTGAAGAGCGTGTATGTATCAGAGACAGGAAGAGAAGGGCAGAGAGACCAACTGACTCTGTGGCCTCAGTCTGAGCGTTCCTTAGCCGGCAGCTTCTTGAGCCAGGAGATCTCCCATGGTGCACAGCTCAGAGATGAAGTTCGCCTGGAAAATCCTCATGGCAGCTCCTCTATTCTTCCTCCTGCCCCTGCACTCCTCGGCTTCTCCAGCCCACCACGACCAGCTGGGCACCACCCACTCCAACAGCCACACCTGCATAGGTACGTAAATAGTTTTGCAAATTTTATGTGTATATGACAGTGGGGTCCAATACTTTTCTTGCATAATAAATCACCTATTTAATGACGTCCCTAGTTGTAAGATTCCAAGTAAAGCACCAATAACCTCACCGACGTAAAAAAATGTTGAGTCTGAGAGTAAGCATTCACACTGTATACAGCTGCTAGTTTGAATTAGTCGTAAAAGTCTTCCACCTCGTTGGTGATTGCAATGTTTTCCTCTTGTGTGGGCAACTATAAAAGCCAGAAATTCTTAGTCTTCTCTCGGGCCTTGTTTAATCTCAGACAGACATGTCTGAGTTTGAATTGCTGCCCTCTTCCTCTCTTTCTTTCTCACCCTTTACTGGCTGTGAAACCTTCAGCAGCTTACTTAACCTTCTCCATGTCTCCGTGTCCTTATTGATGAGCAGAGGGTAATAATACCCACCTTACAGCAATACTGTGAGAATTGTGATCGTGCATGAAAATTCGTGGTTTTTGCACACAGTAAGGACTCAGAAACTCTAGGTTTTTTCTTTTTCTCAGGGAATCCAGACTTGGTGATCATTCAGAAACTTTGAACGCTGACTGAGCTGTGCCTCCTTGACTTACCGTTTATTGAAATGTTTTGTTTCTGTGGGGTTTTTTTTGTTTGTTTGTTTGTGGGGTTTCTTTGTGTTTTTGTTTTTTTTTAAGAGTAGGAAGTAGGGTAAGATCTTTGATATTCACATTGTAGCTGCAGCTTCCATAACAGCGATGGATATTTAGAAGGGACAGTCTATGGAGTCACATAAACTCAGAACTCTGAGTAGCAATTGTTCAATGAGCAGACCTCAAAATAGAGCCCTGGCTTGAGAAGCCAGAAGAAGAACCCCAGGGTAAGTATGGTGGCCACATGCTACACATTGAAAATCTGGACAGAGTCTGACACTTATGAATTATTTCTGGAGACACCATGGAAAAACATGTGAATTAGTCCTAATTCCCCAAAACCATGACCTTAGGTCATTTTACTTTTTAGGGAACAGATCTCTAGTTCCAAAGTTTCATTTTAAACTAAAGCCTTAAGACCAAGATTCCCTGAGAATCTATTTTCCAGAAGCATGGAAGCGGAGGTCTGCGACCCCTTAGAACCATGCCTGGGAGAGCATTCTCACCCTGTATTTAGTTTCCTTAATTACTTGTCACCATTTCATTTTCTCAAAACAAAACCCTAAAGCCTGTCAAATGGAAATACTCTCTAGAAAGGCTCAAGTAAAACTGGTTCTACTTCTAGGCTGGTTGAAAATTAAATGTTTGAATTTAGGCAAGTCTAATTTGAAATCCTCAGGCCCTCACTTCAGTACAATAGACAGTAGGTGCACGTTCTCGTTCCTACCCTATTCCTGGTGAGGTCATAGAGAGTTAGAAGGAGGTGTTGAGGGGATTCCAGGATGGGGTTCCTCTGATTATCTATTATTATATAGCAAATTAAAATAGTAACCATTCTGTTCTATCATGATTTTGTGGATCAGGAATTTGCTGAGACCCCCACTGGTGATTCTTCTCTCTGTGTAGGAGTGATCGTGGTCACTTGGTGGTATTCAGTTGGTGGATTGATGGGTCTGGGACCATCCAAGGCAGATTCACTCACATGTTTGGCAACTTGGGGGCAGAGAATGGCTAGAAGGTTGGCTTGTCAGGGAGCATCCATCAGAGTGCCTACGTGTGGCAGTCTCAGGGAGTAGGCCTTCTTAAGTGGCAGATCAGGAATCCTAGAGGGAGAATTCCAGAAGACAAGATCTGGAAAGTGACACAGCTTCACTTCTGTCACCTTCTATTGCTCAAAGCATTCACATGCCCCTTCTCCCAGACTCAAAGCAGGGGAGATAGACCCCTCATTTTGATGGGGAGTGTCATCTCTACTAGCTACAGGGGTTCACTTTGGTTCCCCACACAAATATTCCATGGCCCCAAGAGCCTGGGGACTCTGTTGCTGATTAGGTTTGAGGATGATTTAGCACCCATTTCCCTGGCAACTCACGATTTCTGTCTAACTCTGCTGGGTGACTTATTCACCTGTCGTCACCATGAACAAGACAGGTGGCTGCAAGAGGAGTCCGTTCATGTGATTGACGTTGACCAAGCACTGACTATGTGCTGAGGTGGGTGCCGAAGGTTGTCCATGCTGGTGTCGTACTGTTTGAAGTTGACTCCCTGGGGAAACAGGCTCAGAAACTAGTCGATCCAACTGAGAGCTCTGGGGGTTGTTATGAAGTGAGTTCAGGTCTTGGAACCCCCTCACTGAACAGTCACTGGATGCAAACTAACTCCCGGAGGAGGTGCCATAACTTTGACTGAGAAACCTCCCTTCGGCGGAGGCAATCCCTGGCAAGGGACTCAGACACTGTCATGATTCTTCAGACAAACACTTCCTGCAGCTGGAGGAGCGATTGTCTCCTGAAAGCGGGTCCAGGGGTACACTTCCCGAGGGGCCGAAATGTGGGCTGTGTCTCAGAAGTAGTGAAGTAGGCTCACTCGCAGCTGGTGGTAACAGGAAAACCTTCATGGAGGAAGGAGAGGAGAGAAGGAATTGTTGATTGGGCTTCCGCTAACTCTACGTTTGCTGTTAACACCCTAACAACTTTCTGATGTAAGGCAGGATTATATGCCCTCAGACTCACCCGCAGAAAGGCATTCATTCCCCAAGCATTTTCATGCATTCACTCCTCACCCGGTCACTGTGTGCCAGCCCTGCGCTCTGAGCCAGGGATACAAAAATGAAGAAGAAGAATTTTTTAAATGTCTGCCTTATGAAAATTCCTTGTCCAGTGTAGAGGAAAATGAGAATTTTGAGCCTTATGAAGATTACAGTTCTCTAAAATGAATGATGAACCGGGCACTTAGTGTATCCATAGTACCCACTTCTCTGGAACTTTGTGAACCACAGTGTCCCTGGTGGAGCCAGCAAACAGCCACAGGGCCCGGGAGCACACAGCTGCTGACTGTGTGCTAGCAAGGTCACCAGAGGAAGGTGGAACTCTAACCTGGGTGGAAGGGAGACGAGCGTGTTAAGACTTCAGAGTTTTAGAAATGTTTCTACCCTAATGTTGCCAGTCAAAGAAGGAAGCTTCAGTTATCTCAAAGATTCCATTGCAGACACCTCCTTCTTGAAAGACTCCGGGCAATGGAAACCTTTCTGAGCAAAACCTGACTAGGCAGTTGGATTTCCAATCATCCCAATGGAGCAATAATTCATCTTTGTCAGTCGTTTTTTAATTCCCCTTCTACTATGAAGACTTACCTTGATCATTAAAGTGTATGCTTGCCTTGATTTAAAAGATCATAATAAAATAAAATATTTATATCACTTTCCCAACACATGGAAGTAGTTTTTCTTTCTTATTTTCCATTGAGTTCAATTTAATTAATTAGGTTTCATCTATTTTTATGAAGATGAGCATTTAGTAACCATTTATTTTTTATTTGTAAAATTTGTTTTCCTACTGGTCTATGGCCATTGCTACAGCTCCCTGACACCTCTCCATGGGGAGGTTGCCTTCCATCTTTTCTCTGAGTTGAATCTAGGCTAACTGGAGTGAACTTGGGGAAAGAAACTATATCCGAGTGTTCTTCAGCTGTACAGATTGCATTTGTTACTTAATAATTATGATAATTGCTAGCATTTATTGGGTACTTACTATGCGATAAACTGTCTTACAAAAGGTTGACATGTATTAACTCATTTAATCATTAAATGACCTTATGGAGTATGTAGTATCATTACCCTCATTAGGTAGGTGACAAAACTGAGATGAAAATAAATAACTTGTTCAAGGTTACACAGCAAGTTAAGACGTGGCTGATTCCTCACTGTATTTGTGATTATGTTGTTTTTGCAGTTCTTACCCCAACTTGTGTTACAGCTTTATTAAGATATAATTCACATACCATAAAGTTCACCCTTTTTAAGTATAAAAGTGGCTTTAAGTATATTCGTGAGTTGTGCGTTGATCACTAATATCTAATTCCAGAACATTTCATCACCCTCCTTGCAAAAACCCCATGCTCATTAGCAGTCATTCTCAATTTCCTTCTCTCCACAGCCTCTGGAAATTGCTAATCTTCTTTCTGTCTATATGAACATTTCATATAAGTAGAATAATACATGTGGCCTTCTGCTACAGCCTTCTTTGACTTAGTATAATGTTTTCAAAGTTCATCCATGTTGTAGTGTGTGTCAACCTCATTTCTTCTCATGGCTGAATAATATTCCATTGCATGAATATACCCAATTTTGTTTATCTATTCATTGTGGTTTTTTAAGGTGAGAGTCTTGCTATGTCTCTCAGGCTTATCTCAAACTCCTGGGCTCTAGCAATTCTCCTGCCTCAGCCTCCAGAGTAACTGTGATTACAGGTGTGCACCACCATGCCCGGCTATCCTTTCATTGTTGATGGACATTTGAATTGTTTTCACTTCTTGGCTATAAGGAATAATTCTGCTATGAATGTTCATGTACAAGTTTTTGTGTGGGCATGTGTTTTTATTTCTCTTGGGTGTATACCTAGGAGTGGAATTTATGGGACATATGGCAACTCCATGTTTAACATTTTGAGGAACTGCCAAACTACTTTCCAGAGAAGCTGCCCCATTTTTCATTTTCATCAGCAGTGTATGAGGGCTGTAATTACTCCACATTCTCACCAACACTTGTTATTATCCATCTTTTGCTTATAGCCATCATGGTGGGTGTGGAGTGAGATCTCATTGTGGGTTTGATTTGTATTTCCCAAATGATGATATTGAACATCTTTGTGTGCACTTATTGGCCATTTTATTTGCTTTTTTATTTTTATTTTTTTGCTGTTTTTTTCATTTTCTAGGCATTGATAATTCATGCATGGTTTATATTGAAACATTTTACAGGGGAAGCAATACACAGGAGAAAACTCCCATACTATTGTAAAATAAGTGAAAACTGCATATGCCAAAGGTAAAATAGTCATGGCGTATAACAAAATAATGATAAATGCCATTTTTACATTTTATTTATCTTCTCTGACAAAAGTATCTATTCAAGGTCTTTTTGCCCATTTTTAAATTGGGTTTATTTATCATTTTATTGCTGAGTTGTAAAAATTCTTTATATAGTGTCAATACAAGTCCCTTATCAAATGTATGATTTGCAAATATTTTCTCTCATTCTACTGGTTCTTCCCCCACTTTCATGATGGTGTCCTTTAAAGAACAAAATTTAGTAATTTTGATTAAGTCAAATTTATGGGTTTTTTTCTTCATCTTTTTTGCTTTTAGTGTCATATCTAGGACTTATTTTTTTAAGATTATTATTGGTTTCCTCTTTTCTTATGCCCATTCCTGTATCTTATTTCCAAGACCTGAGTTACTAACCACCATTTCAGCAACCAGGAGTAAACCTCCTGAGGTTGCAAGTAACAAGAATTGCCTTGAGCTAGCCTAAGCAAAAAACAGGAAACTTTCTCATGAGAATTTCAGGAATGAATTTTAGAATCAAAAGGCAGAAATACAGGGCTAAAAAACAAGCCAGGAGCCAAAAATGATGGCTGACAAGACCCCAGGGAGTTCTCTCTCCTGGCTTCTCAGTGCTGCCTGTATCTGTCCCTCCAGACTAGCTGGTTTAGTGCTCAGTTTGGCCGACTATTTGCTCCCACTATCCTGAGTTTGCATATAGTAGTTCAGCCCACACAGAGATGGGCTGTCCTGGTTGCCAACTCCAGCTCCAGCAGTGGGAATCTGGGCTAAGTCTTCAGAGCACTAAGTACGAGGCAGGTGGGAGTGAGGACAGCTCAAGGTACAGGCATGGCTGCCAGGAATGTGGAGGAGGGCAGCTCTTGCAAAAGGGGGAGATTGTTGTGACTAGAGAGATACTCCAAAAGGAGCCACCATTGAAGTTACTGAGGTATTGAGCCCATATCCCCCTCGCAAATAAACAGCCCGGCTTCTGTCCCAAAGAGGAGCCCTCCGTGGGGGAAACCAGCCAGTGGACCTGAGGACATGGTCTTGAACACATTCTCAAATCAGACCAAGGCTGCAGAAGGCCCCAGTGTTCCCTTCCCCAATTTGCCATATCTGTTAGCACTGAATAATACATCCCATTTGAACACTAGGCAAACACTGGCTCAACTGTGCTTGAACGTGCTGTGTCTCCCTATGCCACTTTTCAAATGTTGTGGGATCAATAATAAGCCATGTTCATTTTTCCAAAACATCATTTTATTTACATGGGTGATTTAGAAGGCAAGCAATCCTTATGTTTCTAAGTCATTGACATTTAAATTGATTCATTGAATTTTGAGGGTTTTTTTAAAAGAACTATTTGGTACTCAGGAAGCCTTTTAAAAGGATAAAAAGAAAAAAAAATACCTCTTTTTTTCCCTCATTCACGTTTGGCTAAATATATAAAATGCCTTCCGAGTCAGGTTCTAACCCTCTCTCGCCACCCGCACACTCCGCACAGAGTGGTCTGAGATGACTTCATAGTTTGAATGATAAAGAGGCAGAGGTGGCCCTACAGTTTCAAAGCATTGTGAGTGATAAAATAGCACTGTCACTGACAGAAACAGGAAAGATTTGGCCTGAGCCAGCAGAGAAGGTTGAAAATTTATTATCACAATTTAGAGACACAGAAATTGTACTTTCTCTATTTCTCTATAACTGAACTTGTTCATGAAGACACCATTTCTGTCTATAGCAGAAAACACTTCATCTTGCCATTTGGGTTTAAATTTAGTCTCCTTTAGGTAACTCAGCTCTTCCCTCCCTCGTCTCTGAGGGTTGAGCTCAGTTCTTAGGGAGGGCTTACACATTAACCTGATGCTCACAGTTCCTGGCCTTTGTGGGTGGGCCTCTGTTCTCAGCCCTCAGAATTTCCACAGTTGAAGCTTCATGGCTGGTGGAATTCTGGGTCTTGGCTCAGCAGAGCAATGGAGAGTCGCCTCTGCATCTGACCAGCCTGCACGTTCTGCCCTGGTGGGCCCTGCAGATACTCAAAGTTTAGCCTGACTGCCCGTGGTCCCCTGGACACAGCTGCTGTCCTCTGCACTTTTCCTTCACTATGGCAATACCCATACCCTTAATCCCCTACCTGTATCTTAAAATTATCATTGAATTTAACCCCAATTTTAGCACAAATGGTAGGTTTCTGATCATCTGAATTTTCCAAATATTCCCCATTCTGTCTGCTTTTTTTTTTTTGCCTGGATTGTTCTGGGGTGATAACCCTGAAGAAAAAGACCACAAAGACACTATGGACAGGGTCCACAACTTTGGGGAAAAGTTGCATAGTAAGATAAACCAAAAGAATCCAAATGACAGTATCCTGTTCTTCAGGAAGAATCCAACGTTTTTTTCTTTTTGTAAACATACTATGGGAGAGTACACAAAGTATCTTTAAATGTATTATGGGAAAGAGGAAAAAAGAAGTTGCAAAGCATTAAACAGAGTAAAATCCCCAACAAGCTATAACGTGCCCATCTCTCTATTGACATAGCTATATTTCTAGACAGAACGAACACCAAAATGTTACTATTGCTTATATGGTTATTGCTGAATGGTGAGGTTGTATGATTTATATTAACTTTTTGGTGCTTTTCTGAATTTTCCACCATTTTCAGGTGAGCTCATGAAAGAAATAGTAAGGGCTGGAACTCAGAGAGGCAGAGCATGGGCTCTCAGTCAGACAGTCTGGCTTTGAATCTTGGCTCTGCCACTCCGACAAATGTGACCTTGGGGACATGGCTTCACCTCTGTACTCACTTCCCTCATCTGCAAGATGAGAATTACAGGGGGCAGTGTGGATGCTAAACAAGTAAATACACTCAGAAGACTTAGAACTATGCTTGGTATGTAGGGAGTACTCAAAATGGTTGTGATTATCCACTCTTTGAAAATCAGCAAAGAAATGTATTGAAATTGTGCTCTAGACGTCCTGGAATTAAACCTGTTATACAGCTGAGTCCTGAGTAACTGAATAATTTCACACCAATCTATATCTTATGTAGATACAAATTCTCAACTCTTGGGTATCTTCAGGGAAGATTCATTTATAAAGAAAGATTTCACAGTGTATTAGCTTTCTATTGCTGTGGCATAAATTGCAACACACTTATCAGCTTAAATCAATGCAAATTTATTATCTCACAGTTTCTGCACTTCAGAAATCTGGACATAATGTAATTGGGTTCTCTGCTCAGGGATTTAGAAGGCAGGAGTCAAGATGTTGGCGAGGGCTGCAATGTGATTTGAGACGCAGGTCCTCTTGCAAGTTCACTGGTTGTTGGCAGAATTCAGTCCCTTGCAGGTGCAGGACTGAAGTCCCATTTGTTTGCTAGGTGTCACCTAGGGACCACTCTCAATAACTAGAAGCTGGCCCTCTTCATGAGAAGTTAGCAACATAGCTATTTCTTTCTTATTCAAGACCAGCTGGAGAAAATGCTATATTTAAAGGGTAGCCCCTTCCTAACTCACTCTTTCCTTCCCATGGACCCTGAATTCTAGCCTTGGCCAACTCTTCTCTTTCTCACGTCCAAGTCTTTTAAAAAAAAATGCTACTACTGTGTCCCTGGAAGGCCTTTTCTGTCTTGTTCTGATGAATGAGGTCCTCCTTCTCCCTTAATACTCATCTCCTCCAAGAAGCCAACACTGGCGACCCCAGGCAGAGTTCATTTCTTCCTCCTCTGTGCTCCCAAAGCCCCACAGTTCCTTCTAGCACAACACAGGCTGCTGGGATTGTCATTTAGGCATCAGTCTTCCCTGCTGCTCCGTGTCTTCTCTCATTCACCTTTGCATCCTCAAGCTCCTGGGCACATAGCAGGTGCTCGTACGTGTGCGTAGAATAAGTAATAAGATGGATGGGACCTGGAGTCTCCACTCTCATTTCTTTATTATTAATTTTTAATATATTTCTAAATTAGCTAAACCAGTCATCCTGTGTCTCTCCACACAGCCTGCTAGTTTCTCCTTCCTGCCTTGCCTGCACTGCTCCCCGTTCAGTGCCCTCAGCCCTCACTTTCACCAGTACTTGTCCAACATGCTGCCTCTCATTGCCTGTGTTCTTGGCAAAGGCGGCAGTTTGGAACTCACTGAGCATTTTCTCACAAAAACAATGTTCTACACAGCCTAATCCACCCAAGTGTAGTGAAAGTACTGGATGTCTAGAATAAAAGAAAATCCAACCCTAGAAAAGTAAAAATGTTGTTGATAATGCAACACATTTTTCAAAGATGAGTTTCTGTGTCTTTATTTTTGAAAGTGTTTGTGGAGAATATGTCCTTTCCCTGTGGGTGTCTCAGCAAGAGGGAGGGGGGCTAACATCTGTTAAATGCCTACTCTGTTCCAGGCACCCTGTGCATTTTATGCGATGTGTCACTTAAGCCTCGCAATAGTTTAGCCAGGTGAGTCAGATAGCCTTTGCTGTATTAAAGACCACCCCACACTTACACGGCAATCCTTTGTTAGCTCGTGATTCTGTGAACTGAACATACCTGGGTGATTCTCCAGCTGGTCTGCCCTGGGCTTGCTCCTGCAGCTGCACTCAACTGGGAGATGGAGGCATGGCAGGGTCTGGATAATCTAGAATGGCCTTGATCATTAATCTCGCAGTTGGCAGGCGGTTGGCGAGGTTACCTCAGTTTCCTTTTATGGGGCCTCTCCAGCAGGCTGGCTCAGGCTCATGGCTGCAATGCTAAAGGGGGCAAAAGAAGAAGCTTTCTGAGGGCGTGGTTCCAATCTGACACACTGCCCATCCCTCCACATGCTACTGGTCAAAGCAAGTCACAAGGCCAGATTCAAAGAGCTGGGAAAGAAACACCACCCCTTTATGGGAGGAAGTGCAAAAAATTTGTGGTCATCTTTAATATACCACACAGAGGCATTATTATTCCATTCCGTGCATGTCAAAATCCAGGTTTAGACAGTTTTACTATCCTGCCAAACACCAGCTAAGAAAGAAAAGAAGGAGCTAAGCCCAGGTCTGCCTGACCTCCCAATTCCTCCCCTGCTACTATACCATAGCATCTCAAGTCGCCTTCACTTCCCTCCTTCCCATTCCCTTTCCTTCTCATCCAGACTCTGAGAGGAGGAAGCAGAGGAAAAGGTTGAAGGCACAGGATGATTCGAACCTGGATTGTGTGCCACCATCTCTGGTTTGGTAACCAGGATCTTAGGGAAACAAGGCCGGCAGTAGGATACATTTTAAGTGATTATTTTCATAACTTTCTGTCTGGTTTTCTTTTCTTTTCACTAAATATCGTGGTGTTCAGGTTGCATCTCTTCTGCTTATTGGCCACATACTAGGCGAGGCACTTAACCACTCTGAGCCTCTGTGTGTTCATCTGTAAAATGAGAGCCATCATTCCTGTGTCTGTGAGTTGTTGTGAAGTTTGAATGAGACAATAATGTATGCAGAAACACTTGGAAAACTGTAGGGCACGCTCTGGCAACGTCATGAATTATTTATGCCCCTACTCAGGGTCAAAAAGGAAGTACAGTCACGCTGACTGTGGCTCTGACAACTCCAGGTGCTTTCAAGGCTTTTCAATGAAGTGCAGGCTTCAGACAAATGGGCAATCTAATAGACCGCTCTCTGCAGTCGGCTGCATTTCCAGCCAGCGCAGATACGATTATAATTAGAGTTTCAAGAGTTTTGTTTCACTTCAAAAGGATTCCGTGGCACAGTCTGCAGTCTACCTGAGGTATGTGGCCAGAAGCGGATTCCTGTGGCAGATGTTTTTATTCGGGCCCATTTGCTTTTTTTTAGTATTTTAAACACTATCAGGAGTGTCAGTTCTATTATATTCATTATTTCTCAGATGCCAGGTGAGAAGAGATTTTCCGTATGTAAGTTTTAAGAGGGTCACCACTGAGCAAAATGCATAGCTCTCGCTCCCCGCTCTCACTCCCTAAATGAGCAGCAGCTTGGACAAACTCACTTTAACAGAGCCAGGCCTTTTATTAGCAGAGAATAGTCTGTAATGGGAGGAATTACTCTGCCCATGCATCTCTCCCAGGAAAAACATTCGTTAACCTGTCAAGGAAGTGAAACCTCTTATTAGAAACTGCAGAAAACTCAATTTCTTCATTCTCGCTGCTAAAAGATTAGAACATACCTCACTGCGGACCTTAAATTAACAGTGCAACTGGAAGGAAAGCTGAGCCCGCTGGAGTCAGGCGGAGATGGCCAAGTGCGCAGGACTCCAAATCAAAGCTGAGCCCAACCTGGGCGTTCACTATTTCAGGCCCCAGTGTCTGCTTTTCTGCAATGTCCTTTTCATCATCATAACTCTTCCCCAGGCAAAGTGATGATAGTGGTAAAATCCACTCAGTCTTCAGAGACAGATGACTTTTTTGGCTTCTTTTTATCTATCTAATGATTTTCCAATTTTAGCCAGCAGTGCTAAGGAACCACAACAGTCACATGAGTCCTTGATGGGATTTCTCTGAGTTAAACTCGTAAGAAAAGCCCAGATCTGTAAGTACAAAGAAGCAGGTTGGTCTCGAGCAGCCTAATTCGCTTTGTATTCATCTTTCTAATCCATGGATTAAAACAAATGCAAATATGTGCTGGAGTTGCATTTTCAGGGAAAGGAAACAGCATCCAAGGTTTACGATCATTGGGATCACTAGGAATGGACACTCTTCAAGGACACATTCCAGTGAAGGTTACCTTATGCCCCATGCTCACCCAATATTCCTGCTACACTGAACTATTGTGAGTTTTCAATTCCTGCATCTCATCCAGACTATTATGCCATTGATTGTAAGAAACTATTATTTTAAGTACCAATGAGAAAGAAAAGTTGCCACTAATTAAATTGTGGAAAATATGGAGAAATATATTATACCATGCTCTTTCAGACCAAGTCTTGTTTCTCTCTTAAGAGCACCTTTTCTTCCACCTGCTCTGTCATAGTCTCTCCAAAATCACATCCCACCTAGCATTTGACTGATATTTACCATCCAGTTCATGTGATTTGGGGAAGTACATTGTGAGCCCCCTATGCACAGGGATCATATTCTATCCATTCTATCTCTGATGGGGTCCCATCAGAGCCGTGTGAGGACACAACATTTATGCCCTTTTGCACCTTCCACCACGTGAGGATGCAGCAAGAGGCGCCATCTATGAAGCAGAAAGCAAGACTTCACCAGACACAAAATCTGCTGGTGACTTGATCTTGGACTTCCCAGCATCCAGAACTGTGAGCAATAAATTTCTGTGATTTATGAATTACTCAGTCTAAAGTATTTTTTTATGGCAGCAGGAATGGACTAAGACACAACCCAATCTCCACCGTATTCTTTGATTGTGAGCTGCATGTCATGATCATTTGCTACAGAAATGCTCAAGAGAGGGCACTGGTTGCTTCACACCAAAATAAGAAGTGGAGCCATGTCCAGAAGTGGAGACTGAAACAGGGAGGAAGCAATGTGGGTCAGGTGACAGAGCTGGGAAGCAATTGTAGATGCATCCATTAGCCCTCTGTAGGGATATCCTCAGCGACAGACAACTGAAGTGTTATTCACGTGGCTCTCAAGTCAGTGCACTTCAAGCCAGTAAGCATCTCTTTGCTCCGTTCTCTGACCCAGGCACTGTGCCAGGCACTCAAAGTTAGAGATGGTAAGACCCCATTCCTGCCCTCAAGGAACTTATGGTCTAACTCTGAACTCTTACAAATGCAGTTCCAGAAAGATAGCTACCTTGCTTAAAATCACACTGTTTGTAAGTGGCTGATCCAATATTTGAACCCAAGTTTTTTTCAAAGCCTCTCCAACTACGCCAGATCTTCTTATCACATAGTAATATAATTACTTATCATTCTTCAATTGCAGTTGTTAAAATTGATCTAGCTCCACCCAACTTAATGGTGATTAACAGAGACATAAATCAGGGTATAAAAGTATATTACAAATGTTGAAAATATCCACATGTATTAAATATATTTCACATATTGAAAATAAAAGTGAAATTTGTTATCTCTGGGTGAGTTGAGTGATGTTTATTATCTTTTTTATACTGTACTGTATTTTTAAATTTTTCAAAAATGATATTACATTGTGTTCATATTTTGAAAAAGTTATTTTTTTAAATAAAACAAATTTATATGAAAATGCTTTTAGATCATGAAGTGCTCATAAATGTCAGCTACCAAACTCCTTGCAATGTAAGGAAACCCTCCAGTGTCATGTATGAGGTTAAAAACACAGCCAATCAACCTTGATAGTGGATGGTGACAAATGCACCAGCAAGTGGGTACTCCTGGAGCCCGGTAAGACCACAGTTATCAAGATTTCACTATCTCAGATTTGGAGAGCCTGTCTTTGCCAGGCCAGAGCAACCAAGGCCAAAGCATCACCAGACATTGCAGCATCTAGAAAGGTGAAAATTTCTCCTTCCTTCATTGGAAAGTTCTCATTTTATAGAAGGCTTTATTGCTTTCTGTCTAAAAATGCCCAATTGTATTGTGTACATCTATTATCAGCCACCTTCCCTCAAGGAATCCTGGTGGGAATTTGGTTTTAATGACACTATACATGTGAATTGGGTCCCCAGCTCCTTAAGCAAAGGGACAATAGTGAGCCTACTGCCTTGCCTAGGCACCCTGGAACAACTTCCTGTTGGGTGTAAACCTTGCTTTGCCTCCTTAGACACAAAACTCTGCTCATAAGTGTCCATTCTTCTTATTGCAATGAGATCTAACAATTTCCTTTCACATACTTACTGATCTTTGACCAACCACTTGTGTATAGGAGAATAAAAGTCACTTTCCTTTGGAAAAAGGAGGCTTGGGCTTCTGCAACAGTTCTTTAAATCAATGCAAGTGCTCAAATCTTCTAGGAATGTCACTCTAGTAGCTCTGGACATTCATACTTATCATATATCAAAGTGGCAGAAGGGACATATTCCTAACTTAATGTAATGCCCTTCTACACACTTATGTTGGTGCGTGCTTTCCAGTAGTGTGCTTTATAGCTGTGAGGTAAAATAATACTTTACAAGGTGTTATGATTTCAAAGGCACACTCAGTTTCACTTTTATCTCATTTAATCAGAACAGCAGCCCTATGGGAAACATATTATTACCTACTTCACGAGGAGGAAACCAAGGCTCAG
Source organism: Lepilemur ruficaudatus (assembly GCA_963574885.1). Classification (NCBI taxonomy): domain Eukaryota; kingdom Metazoa; phylum Chordata; class Mammalia; order Primates; family Lepilemuridae; genus Lepilemur; species Lepilemur ruficaudatus. Next base: position 85,592 of record CAUYRT010097794.1, read on the forward strand.
AAAGGCTGCATGGTGAGTCCAAGAATACAAGGTCAGGACTCAATCCCAGATCTTATGACTTGAAATGCCAGGCAATTTCCACCACTTTTCCAAAATTAGACATTTGACCCTGGGTCTCCTGGTGTGCAAGAGAATGTGTAGGATGGGAATGATCTTATTCACAATGAAGCAGAAAGGAGAGAAAGAGGGGAAGAGAGAAGCTAATATCTATTGAGCCTCTACCTTGTGTGGGCTGTTTTCGTTGCACTATCTCATTGAAGCATCCTCTCTTTCTCCCATGTGATTGAAAAGAAATGGAAATTAAGCAAGACTAAATTACTTTCCCAAATTCACATAGTTCACCAGTGGCAAAACTGGACTGACATCTCTAGGCCTTCTGATTCCCAAACCCACAATCTTCTTGCTGTACTTTATATTTTAGTACAACTCACAGTGTATTTGCACACACAGAAGATTTCAAAAGGCAAACACAAATAAAAGTTCTCTGTTTTGGAAAGATTGACGTTCTTAATGACACACACACACACACAAACATACACTTTCTTTCCCATGGCCCCTCCAGCCCAGTTTCCCTGTGACACTGTTGACATGTTCTTCTGCTCCCCACAGGGTGTGTGCTGGTGGTATCCATGATTGACCAGCTGGCTCAAGTTCACAACTCGACCGTGGAGGCCTCGATGGAGAGACTATGCAGCTACCTGCCTGGTGAGTACGGAAAGGGTCATGCCACCATGGTTCTGCTTGTCTTCCCACTCACGGGTCAGCGTGACTGAGTTTATACCCTGCACGTCCTTATGGAGCAGGATCAGATCATGTTGTTTCTGTGGGTGGATATTCTTAATGGACTCATAGAAATTTTTAAAACAAGAAACACTCTAGGCAATTTCTCCCAGACATTCATTATCCACCATGGCAGAATGAAATTGAATATGGACATTTAGGGAATAAAATGTTGAATGGCCAATTGTTATTTTATATGTCACATTAATGATTTGCTCACCTAGTGATCACTGCCTTAAGTACTAAGAAATCAAAATAATGAATAATTTTCAATAATGTTTTGTTAACATGACCAATATATACATACTAAGCTGCATACATAGACCTACCAACACAGAGTTTTAGTCTAGGAAGACAACTGATCTCAAAAACCCAATGGAAAAATAATCTGGAACATTCCATTGATTTCAACTGAATCACAATAAACTCCCTAATACATCCTGCAAAAGAAGAAACTCATGGTTCAAACAAGTTGCATGTTTGTTTTTCAATGTTAGCAGAAAAAAATTGTTAGCTCTTTCCCTCATAGAATACAGTTACTTGAACAGTTGTAATGAATAAACTTCTTTGAGAGTCAAATTTTTATTCTCTTAATGGGAACTAATTCATCAAGGATGCCTACATTATTTTTTCTGTTAAGCAAGATAGTTTGGCCAATGGTAGTTTTACCTTTGATTTATTTAGTACATTTTGCCAATAGCACCGAAGCATTTTCAGAGTATTTACTGCATGCGATCACAATACGCATTCACAGGCTAAAATGTTTAAAATTCAAAAATAAACAGTAGGAGAGGATAATACACAAACTCATGTATTTATAGTGTCCCAAATTGACCACTGTTAAAATTTTTACGTACTTACATCAAAATTACATCTTTCTATTGTTAAATTAAACCATGGAAGATAAACTTGAAACTCTTTGGCTTCCCCTACACTCTGTTCCATTCTCCCCCCACCTCCCTAGAAGGAACCACCCATGTGAACTTAATGTGTCTCCTTCTTGTCAGATTTTTGTGTGAATCCATAAACAAGGTGTAGTATTGTCCTGCCAGTGATTTTTTTAAAACTTTTCTTGGTAAAAAGAAGACAAACATAGAAAATCATGCAAAGCAAATATATAGCTTCATTAGTTATTGAAAGATGAGCACCCTTGTGACTATATAGAGTTTACAAGGGTAAAGAACAGATAGAACCCCCCCAGAAGGCCCCGCCATGTTCTATCCCATCCTCCCTCTCCCACAAAAGAACAATGTCCTGAACTTTATAGTAATCATTTCCTTGCCTTTCTTTATAGTATTATTACCCACATGGGCATCCCTAGACACCATAACCTTGCCCAGTATTTAATTTTTTGATGTGTCTTTTAAGTCTATTTTAACCTTCAAATTTCCTTTCCACTGCTTCCTTTTTCTTATGATATAGCTGTGGAATTGGACCTGTAGAGTTTCCCCCATTCTGGATGGCGCTGATTGCATTCCTGTAGTATAATTGAGTCTGTTTCTCTGTGCTCTCTATTTCCTGAAAATTGGCAACTTGACCAAAGGCTTGATCAGACTCCAGTTTGATTCCTTTGGCAAGAGTATAAGTGGGATTGTTTTCTTTCTTCAGGAGGCCACCATAAGTGGCTTCATTTTCTTTCGGTTTGTGATGTTAGCAGCTGTTGATGTTCAATGATGAGACTGGGGATTAAAAATTGTGATATTCAGGCCTTTATTAAAAAGTCCCAAAACAATAAATGTTGGCATGGATGCAGAGAGATAGGAACAC
>CAUYRT010097795.1:0-15393 GCA_963574885.1 Lepilemur ruficaudatus
CGCTGTTTGTGTTCACGGTGCCCAATTATCCCCCCCCTGCACCCCCCCCTGGGTGACTCATAAACAAACGTTCAAAAAAAAAAAAAAAAAAAAAAAAAAAAAAAAAAAGGATCTGTGCTTCCCCTGACAGCAGAGCGAACCCTGGTGTCCCTTGGGAAAAGCATATCAGAGATGAATGAGACAGCAGCTTCTTCACGGTTAAAAGTACCGGCTCTGCCCATAGCCCAAAATGGGCTAGTTTAAACATCAGAATGCATAATGAGTAAGTGAGATCCGAACAAAATCTGCAGTCTAGTTGACAGTATCGTACCAACATCCGTGTCCTCCTTTTGAAATTGTACCATGGTTACGTAAGATGTTACCATTGGGGGAAGCTGGGAGGATACATGAGACTCTGCTATTTTTGGAGCTCGCTGTGAATCTGTAATTATTTCAAAATAAAAAGTTTAAAAAATAGAATAATGACTGCAATGAATTGAAATACTTCAGAGCTATAAAAATCTGTGAGTTCATCATGAATCTTTTAAAAAATCCACTTTGTCGGTCCCCTACTAGAGAAGGCTAAGGCGGCACCAACTCGTTACTCTGGAAATTGGTAAGTAAAGGGAAAGAATCGATCCTCCATCCAGCCTTTCTTGCTCAAACTTTATTTCAAGGTCGATGAGCAAAAGTCCTTCTTGATGGAAGAGGTGCAGATAATAAATGCAGAAGGAATGATAGAATCTGCAAATCACCCTTTTGCAACCCATAATGAGATGATGAATCAATGCTGCTGAAGCCGTTAGGTCTTCCCTACCCTTCTCATCTTGTGCCCTGTATGGTGACATGTGTAGACCAAATCCACAGGCTCCTTTGTTCTTGGGCTTCCAGTTGGATTAGCCAATGGTTTCTAGTGGGTAGGGCAACAGTCTCCACTTGGGTTGGCCAATGGTCTCTAGTTGGGTTGGCCAATGGTCTCCAGTTGGGTAGGCCAATGGTTTCCAATGGATTGACCATTGGTCTCCAGTTGGGTAGGCCAATGGTTTCCAGTGGATTGACTATTGGTCTCCAGTTGGGTTGGCCAATGGTTTCCAGTGGATTGGCCAATGGTCTCCAGTTAGGTAGGGCAGTGGTCTCCAGTTGGGTAGGCCAGTTGTTTCCAGTGGATTGGGCAATGGTCTCCAGTTGGGTTGGCCAATGGGGAGCCCCACAGGAAACCATTTATTTGGTTCTGTTAGAATATGGACTTCCCTAGCTTCCTCCCTGCGGGGCTGCCTTATACCGGCTGCAATTAGCGACTGGAGATCACAGCTCCTTCAAGAAGGCTGTCTTCACGGAGACTGCTCCTTCCCAGTTCTTGCGATTATTCTCTCCTGCCTCTTCTCCCATCGCTCCCTGGCCCAGGCCTCCAGATGATCATAGACCCTCACACTTATTGGCACAAAGATCCTTAACAATCCTAGTGATTTTCCTACACTCCGCCTTCTCCACTGTAAATAATCTTTTCATTCAACTTTCCTCAAATGGTCCCATTTGAGAGCCCCCTCTCTGTCCTGCTAACACCTATTATAGTTTGAAAAATTGATTCTTTATCACAAGAGTCAGATCCTGAAACATTTAGGGGTGAAATGGTATGAAATCTGGAGGAAATATGGAACAGAGGTTGAAAAAATATTGACAGGTGTCGTGGCTGGTTAGTGGGTGCATGGAGGTTTGGGGGACAATTATGTCTATATGTGTGCTTTGGGGATTTCATCTTCAAAAGGACAAGCTCTCGGCCAGGTGCAGTGGCTCAAGCCTAGAATCCCAGCACTTTGGGAGGCTGAGGCTGGAGGATCACTGGAGGCCAGGAGTTTGAGACCAGCCTGGGCAACACAGCAAGACTTCCACAGAAAATAAGAAAAATTAGCCGGCATGGTGGCATGGACTTATAGTCCCAGCTACACGGGAGGCTGAGGCAGAGGATCACTTGAGCCCAGGAGTTCAAGGCTGCAGTAAGCTATGATTGCACCACTGCACTCCAGCCCGGGAGACAGAGTGAGACCCTATCTCAAAAGAAAAAAAACAAAAGGACATCTCTGCAGTCAGACAGACTTAGGTTCAAACCCTGGCCCTGCCATGCATTAGTGGATGACCTTGAGGAAGGGATGTCCCTTCCCTGAGCATGGAGTCAAAGAGAACTCAGTGCCTGGAACACAGTGAACATCAGGGGGGCTCAGAGGGGGTGTGGGGGCCGGCCCCCCAGCCACCTGCAGCCTGTACTCACTTCTTGTACTCCTGCACCACGATGTAGAGGATGTGCAGGGCGATGCTGTTGAGGGCGTAGGCATTGACCGTGGGCCGCAGGAAGGACAGAAAGGTGCTGACCACGGTGGTGATGAAGACAAGGCGGATGAACTGGGGCCTGAGGACAAAGGGGCTCAGCTGCATGTGGGAAGGGGAGGTCCTGGAGGGTTAGGTGGGGTCACTCGTAGACCTTGTGGCCGAGGTGGGTGAGAAAGAGGAAGGGTCCTGGGGGGCCCAGCTAGGTTCAGAAGAGTGTCCTGAGTTTCCCAGGTGGACTCAGCAGAGGTTCCCAGACAGCCCAGGTGGGCCCAGGCAGGGTCTCAAGGGAACTCAGGCAGGGAATGGTGGCTCATGCCTATAATCCCAGCACTTTGGGAGGCCAAGGTGGGAGGATCACTTGAGGCCAGCCTGGGCGACACAGCGAGACCCCATTTCTACAAAAAAAAAAAAAAATAGAAAAATTAGCCAGGCATGGTGGTGCACGCCTATAGCCCCAGATACTTGGGAGGCTGAGGCAGGAGGATCACTTGAGCCCAGGAGTTTGAGGTTGAGGCTGCAGTGAGCTATGAGGATGCCACTGCACTCCAGCCTCAGTGACGGAGGGAGACCTTGTCTCAAAAAGTAAACAAATAAAAAGAAAGGGGGATCCCGGAAGGGTTGGGTAGGATGAGGAAAGTGTCTTAGAGGGACCCAGGAGGGTCAGTGAAGGCTCCCAGGGCCCAGGTGAGGTCAGGTAAGGCATTCAGGAGAGCCCAGGTGGGCTGGGAGGAAGGCACCCTCGGCCCAGATGAATTTAAGAGACATCAAACAACGGTTCTTGGGAATCCAAGAGAGATCAAGGGAGGCCCCAGGGGTGACGGGGTGAGATGGGGGGTCCTGGAAGTCCCAAGAAGGTTTCAGAGGGACTTGGGTGGGGGTGGACCAGTCGGATCAAGACAGGGACTTAGGGGGCCCAGGAGCATCAGATGAAAGATTCCAGGACCCTGGGTGACAGGCTCAGGGAGGGGACCCTGGGACCCCCAGGTGGCTCTGAGAGTCTGGAGAAGGTCTCGGGTTGTCTGGGTGGAATAAGGGGAGGAATTCCAAGAAACCAAGTGAGATCAGGCGAGGGTCCTTGGAAGCCCAGGGAGGTCAGGTAGGGTCAGGGTGGTCAGGGGAGGGATTCCAAGGGGCCCAAAGAGGCTCAGGGGAGGGGACCCGGGTAAGGCCCAGATGAGCTCAGGTAGGGTCCACTGAGGACTCAGGCCCCACCCTGCCCAAACAGCCAGCCCCTGCCGCACCTGCTGCCCCCCACGAAGGCGGGGAAGTAGCAGCGGGGCATCCATATGCTGTAGCAACTGCCCAGGAGCCACAGGATGGCGAGCTCATCCAGCAGCTGCCCCAGGAAGCTGAGCGTCATGTGGAAGTACATGGAGAACAGTCCTGCAGGGGTGGAGGCAAGGGCGGGCGGTCAGGGGGCTCGTCCCTCCCCACCGCACTGTCCCCTGCTGTCACAGCCCCGCGTCTGCCTACCTACGAGCATAAAGAGAGCCGAGACGCCGTAGATACAGCGGGAACGCTTCTGTGCGTAGGGATGCATCAGGAACATCATGAGTGGCCCGAAGATTAAGAAGGTGACATTGCTGAACTGGAGAGGAAAGAGACACGGGGAGGGGGTTTGTCAGACAGCAGAGGCAGAGGAGGGAGCGCTGCCCCCTCTGTCCAAAACCTCAGTTGTCAGCCAATTGGTCCCCTGCTGCATTTCAGGCAATTGGGAGTCATTCAATGGTCACCCTTTCAGTTGACCTTGACATCAATGGATCAATTACTTGGCCGGGCAGGGCAGTTCACGCCTCTAATCCCAGCACTCTGTGAGGCCGAGGCGGGAGGATCACTTGCAGCCAGGAGTTTGAGACCAGCCTGGGCAACATAGTGAGACCCCATCTCTACCAAAAATAGCAAAATTAGCCAGGTGTGGTGATGTGCACCTGCAGTCCCAGCTACTTGGCAGGAGGATCCCTTGAGCCCAGGAGTTTGAGGCTGCAGCAGTGAGCTATGATGACACCACTGCACTCTAGCTGGGGCAACAGAGCCAGAGACTCAAAAAAAGGAAAAGCAGCATGGCTGTTACTTTCTCATATTTTGACTGCACAACTTTCTGGTTTCAAGCTCCTGACCTTGAGCGATCCTCCCGCCTCAGCCTCCCAGAGTGCTAGGATTACAGGCGTGAGCCACCGCGCCCGGCCTGACTGCACAACTTTCTGGTTCTCATTTGCCGGTGAGGAAATTGAGTCTCAGAGAGGTGAAGTGACTTCTCTGAGGTTGCACAGCTCTGTGGGATTCTGAAGCTTGCTTTCAACCCCTGCCTTGAAAGGTGGGAGGACCAGACGGGTGGCAATGATGAAGACAGGGCTCCCCTGCCCCCCGGCTGCGTGACTCCCGCATCCGGGTCTCTCTGTCCTGCATCAGTAACACGGGAGGGAACCCTCAGTGCTGCCTTGTAGGCCACTGAGGGCACACACGAGGCCAGGCACTGGAGAGCTGCGTTGCCAGGGACGTGGCGTGGGCTCGATGAACAGCAAAGGCTGCTGCTGCTGTCGTTATTGTCGAGGGAGAGACTCACAGACCCGCCATTGGTGTCGCTGTTCCAAGCTCAGAGCCCAGCAGAAGGGAGACAGGAGTTACCAACAACGCCCCTAGTGTCAGAGGCAGGAAAGGGCAGCAGGTGGAGACAGCGACTGGCGGCTCCAGCTCCGGAGTCTCTGATGTTATCACACTGCCCCGATGCCAGTCCCTCTCCCTGCCCTTCTGGGCTGGGCCCCCAGGTTCCCCCCAGCTTCTTGCCCCACCTGTGAGGCAGGAGAGACACCCATCTGGGCTTCTGCCCAGAGCCAGCCCAGCCCGGAAGTCTGGGCTGGTCTCCATGGGTCCCGGCCCCACCCGGTGACTTCACCTCCCTTCATTCATTCACTTGTTCATTCATTTATTCAACCACCATTCCTTGAGTCCCTATTACTCTGTGCTCAAGGACCAAACCTGTTCCCGAACACAAAGCCGCTGCCCTTCTTGGGGAGCCAGGAGTTTGAGGTTGCTGTGAGCTAGGCTGACGCCACGGCACTCTAGCCCGGGCAAGAGTGAGACTGTCTCAAAAAAAACAAAAAAAAATTGAGGCCGGGCACGGTGGCTCACGCCTGTAATCCTAGCACTCTGGGAGGCCGAGGCGGGAGGTCAGGAGTTTGAAACCAGCCTGAGCAACAGCAAGACCCCGTCTCTACTAAAAATAGAAAGAAATTAATTGGCCAACTAAAAGAATACATAGAAAAAATTAGCCGGGCATGGTGGCGCATGCCTGTAGTCCCAGCTACTTGGGAGGCTGAGGCAGGAGGATCGCTTGAGCCCAGGAGTTTCAGGTTGCTGTGAGCGAGGCTGATGCCACGGCACTCTAGCCCAGGCAACAGAGTGAGACTCTGTCTCAAAAAAAAAAAAAAATTGAGACACAAATCACCTACTATAAAAGTCACTCTTTTTAAAATGGAACAATTCAATAGTTTTCAGTATAATCACAAGGTATGGAACCATCACCACAATCTAATGCCAGAACATTTTCATCGCCCCCAAAAGAAATTGTGTCCCCGCGAGCAGTCATCCTCAATCCTTCATCCTCTCCTGGCCCCTGCAGCCATGAATCCACCTTCTGTCTCTGTGAATTTGCCTTTTCTGGGCATTTCCTATAAATGGAAATGTACAATGTGTGGTCCTTTGTGATTCAGTGGGCTTGATGTTTTCAGGGTTTGTTTATGTCGTAGCCTGTGTCCAGATTTCCTTCTTTGTTGTGGCTGAGTAATATTCCATGGCATGGGCAGACCTCACTGTGTTTATCCACTCATCTGCTGGACATCTGGGTGTTTAGCAGCTGTTTTATCCCCTTCCTGGTGCTATGAGTTAGGGCCTCACAGTTGCCCCATTTACAAATAGGTGCTCAGTAAATATTAGCTGAAGAAAAGGATGAATGAACGAGATTTTCCTCCATAGCACATACCACCACCTGCCATCCTGCAGCCTTGACTTCGGTTTCCCGTCTGCCTCCCTAAGCCCCAGAAGATCAGCCCCCAGCAGGGCAAGGGGCTTTGTCTGTTTTGGTCACCGCTGTGTCCGCAGAGCCTAGAACAGCACCAGGTGCACACTGGATGCTCCAGCAGTTCTTGCTGAATGAAGAAGAAATTGTTCTCCCATCGACTCAGACCCCTCTGCGAGCCCCAGGAGGCCAGCAGGGTGCGGATCGCTGACACCCATTTATTTTCCAAAGGAGAAAAGAAGTAGAGACAGACCTATCGGGTCTGGGCCCCTGAGATGTGTCATGGGCTGGACCACCAGATTTGTGCACATAATAATTATTCAACTCATGGTATCTGCCCCTCCCTGAAGACAGGGACTGTGTCCGCCTTGCTCTCTGCAAGGCCTGGCACACCAGAGGCGCCCGGTCACTCATTGCTTTGGCTGTAGATATTGATGAGCATGGAGGTGGAAGAGGGAGGTGTGATTGGATCTCAAGTTACATGCAGCCAGGGGCTCAGAGAGGGACGGGTCTCCTGCTAGGTCACACAGCATTTGGGGAACAGCCAGGGCTGGAACCGAACTGCACAGGCCAGCAGCGAGGTGGCTCAGAAGAGGAGCCTCTCTGATCTCATCCCTTCTTTAGCGCCCCGAGACACCTCCTACTCCTTCCTGCCTCCTTGCCTGTGCGGTTCCCTGTGCCAGGAATGCTGTTCCTTTGCTCTGTACCTGTTTGAGAGGGCATTTTCTGCAGAGGATGAGACGCAGAGCCTCCGAAGCTTTAGCAGGAGGAAATTCGGGATCACAGCAGCCTCTGGGAGCTGGGGAGCCTTGAAACTTCTGCTTCTTCTACTTGAAACTCTCCTGAGTTGTCAGAGACCCAGAAGGAGGCCACTCCTGGAGGCCACCAGGCCAACGTCAACCACAGCAGCCCACACCTCGGCCTCTGCCCCTGCCCTGCTCGGGCCAGACCCTCCCACACCCGACTTCTGTTCCTACAAGATGACCCTTCCCTGCTCTCCCAGCCCATGTGCCAAATGCAATCAGGTGTCCCAGTTGAGGCCACATAATGACTCTCCTTTGCTCAAGAGCCACCCAAGGCCACCAGTGCCCTCGGGATAGCGCACACGGTCCTCTACCTGGCATTCCCGATTTGGCCCCGGGTTGTTTAGCTATTTTATGCCCTGTTCTCTCACCATCAGTTCCTCACCGACAGACAGCCTGGGCTCTGGCCTTGAGCCACCGGTTATTCCCCGACAGGCTGTGCTGTCCTGTCCCAAGACAGCTGCATAGGACATTAACTCCTTCTTTAAGACCTGGTGTCTGCAGTGTCATCGATGGTTCCTCCCCATTCAGCAAGTAGAGGCCTCACACCCCACCCTGCGGCGCCCCCACCGCCCCCTCTTTTGGCATCTTTTCCCTCCGTCTGCCTCCAGCTAACCCCGCGGCTGGAGGAAGCTGTTTCTAATTTTAAACCTCCCACTGCCTGGGAGCACTGAGCCGCTCTGGGACCCCAGATTACCCACCCAGCACGGGCTTATTTACAGCAAATTTTGCTTGAATGAGTGAGTTCATCAATGGACACACGATAAATTTCAAACACTCCAACACAGCATGCAAAACATGTTTGTCTTCATTTCTCCCCACCTTCTAGCCACAGGAACAAACTTTCCCCTGTTCCCAATCTGACCAGCTAGCTCCTCTTTTCCTTCTAGGACTGAGTACATCTTTTTCCCCTCCTCTGCTTTCCCTTCCTGAACTCCTACCCAACTTGATGAACTCCTATTCATCCTTCAAAACCCAATTCCTAGGTGCCCTTTTCCCCAACACCTGAACTGAGTCCTTTGATGTTTTCTTCTTCTGCAACCCTGACCCTGCTTCCTTAACCCCAAACTCAGCTCCTTGAAAGCAGAGCAACATCATTTGCAGTATTGGGTAAAAAAAAAAAAAATTAGAAAAAAAAAAGAAAGAGCAGCAAAAACGCAAAAGATTCCTCTTTAAAGAAGTATTTTCCAACTTAATGAAGTAAAATGACTTATGAGTGGATAATGATGAAGTCAATGTGAACAGGTTTTTTTTTTTTTTTTTGAGAGACAGTCTCTCTCTGTCAACCGGGCTAGAGTGCGGTGGCATCATCAGCCTAGCTCACAGCACCCTCAAACTCCTGGGCTCAAGGGATCCTCCCACCTCAGCCTGCCAAGTAGCTGGGATTATAGGTGCGTGCTACCACACCCAGCTAATTTTTTCTATTTTTAGTTGCCTGGCTAATTTTTTCTTTCTTTCTTTCTTTCTTTTTTTTTTAGTGGAGACGGGGTCTCTCTCTTGCTCAGGCTGGCCTCAAATTCCTGACCTCAAGCGATCCTCCCACCTCGGCCTCCCAGGGTGCTGGGATTACAGGCGTGAGCCACCGTGCCCGTGCAATGTAAACAGATTTTTAAATTTTTTTCTGCTACATATTTTATCTAGAGCGTTTTGTCTGGATCAAAAGCATGCTTTTAAATAGCTGCATGGTATTTTCCCCAGAATGAGTTCCGCCCTCCATACATCGGTGGCAATGTTACAGCTTCCGTGTTTTTTCTCATTCACTTGCTGCAATTACAAAATGATTCAGGGATGACTGTGTATATAAATCTTGCTTTCCGTGGGGATTATGTCTCTGGTAAAAATTCCTAGAGCTGCAATGACTAAGTAGGGAAGGGGAGGGGCATTTGTAAATCCATCTCCCAAAATAAGTTGTCAAATTGCCCACGGGAAGCTACAATAGGTGAGTGTGCCCACGTTCACTAGAAATAAACTCATTTTTAATCCTTGAAATGAGAGGCAAAAAGAAAAAAAAAGCCCCAGCCTTACTGTTTTCCATTTGGCTATTGTTTTATATGTGAGTACATCAGAAGTTGGCAAAAGTTTTACTGACACGAAGCTGTGCCCGTTTATTTACATACTAGCTGTGGCTACTTCCCAGCTGTAGTGGTGGAGTTGAGTATTTGCAAACAGAGTCTGCGTAGCCCATAAAGCCAAAAATATTCACCAGCTAGCCCTGTAGGGAAAAAGAATGCTACCCACTGTTTTGTGTTTTTTGTTGCTTTTTTTTTTTTTTTTTTTTTTGAGACAGAGTCTCACTCTGTTGCCCGGGCTAGAGTGCCATGGCATCAGCCTACCTCACAGCAACCTCAAATTCCTGGGCTCAAGCGATGCTCCTGCCTCAGCCTCCTGAGTAGCTGGGACTATAGGCATGTGCCACCGTGCCCGGCTAATCTTTTCTATATATATTTAGTTGGCCCATTAATTTCTTTCTATTATTAGTAGAGATGGGGTCTCACTCTTGCTCAGGCTGGTTTCGAATTCCTGACCTCGAGCGATCCTCCCGTCTCAGCCTCCCAGAGTCCTAGGATTACAGGCGTGAGCCACCGCACCCCGCGTAACTTCTTTCTATTTTTAGTAGAGACGGGGTCTCATTCTTGCTCAGGCTGTTTTCGAACTCCTGACCTTGAGTGATCCTCCTGCCTCGGGCTACCCACTGTTTTGAACTATATGATTTATTAGCTACGAGGTGACAGGTTTGGGCTACTCGAAAGTTTTGGAGGAGAAAGTCTTAGGGAAACCCTTTCTTTTTATTTTTAGTTTTTCCTTTGAACAGCCCTAAACTAGAGACAGAATGGAACCCTCTCTAACCTCTCTAACCCTGATCCTACTCTTCACCCTGTAACCTGTTTGGTCAGAGCATTTGGGGTGGAATAGAATAGAAAATACCCGAGTGTGTTTGCACCAGGGAAAGGTAAGTCTTGTGTGCAACATTTCTTTGTCCTTGATAACTATTTGGAAATGCAAGGCCAAGGTGATGACGATGTGAAATCTCCTTCCTCGTAGGTGTCACAACCAGGAGACAGTTGGAGACCTGCAGCCTCAAGGAGTAGCTACAGGTTGCTCAATTTATGTCATTTTGAGGTAGGTGAAAGGAGGACAGAGCGGAGGAGGATTCTGCATGAAACGACAGCACACAGCTATACCCGGGCCCGGCCCACACCTGAGTCAGCCCTCTCTCGGCGCCTTCCATGGGGGACCCCACCTGGGAGGCGGGCTGAACGGAGAACATTCTGGACCACAGGGATTGCTGGGGGATCCAGAGTCAAGAACTCTGACATCCCTGTCCCTCTCCCCAGCCTCTGGGGATGAGCACACTCAGCTCACTCCCATTTTACAGGTGAGACTACTGAGGGCCAGAAATCGTATCTCCGGCCAAGGAAGAACAAGAACCAGGGAGAGATTCCACGAGGAGCCCTGAGTCCCACGCTCCCACCTCCCAGCTCTGGGAAGCCACAATGTCCACGATAACAGGGGCAGAGCCACTGGGGGAAATGTTGGGAACTGAGCCTCCCAGCCACCTCCCCCAAAAGTCTCCTACAGTCGCTAAGTCTCAATCCTGACTCTACCTACCAGGGTGACCCTGGCGTATCTTTCAAAATCCCCGAACACCCGTTTCCTCGCCGGGACTATGGGGTGAAGTCAATATCATACACATGGCGACTAACTCCCAATGCCGGTGTGAAGACTGAACGAGAGGTTTCACGTGGAACGGGTTGCATGATTCCTGGCGTGCATGCGGTAAAGGTCGGTGTTCCCAGGATGGCTTTGCTCACATCTACTGAGCATGAACTGTGCCCAGGTCACAGCGCTAAGCACTAGGTATAGATTAGCCACCATCGCAGGAGCTCCTGGGGGGCAAATCCTGCTTCCTTCACCGCTGTGCCCTGCACGGGGACAGCGTGGCTGCACACGTATCTTTGGCCACCTGTCTTTCAAGCATCAGTTAAATGCCATTGCCATTCCTGCATCCAAGATTTTTGAGCACTTCTAATGTAGGGCTTTAGCAGGGATTTGGGGAAGGGTGACCAACCCTCCCGGCATGCCCAGAACTGAGGGGTTTCCGGGGAGAGGGATCATTAAGTACAGAAATTGAGATAGTCCCAGGCAAACCGGGACAGGTTGGTCACCCTGCATTGAGGATGTAGCTGAGAGGAACAAGGCAGACACAGTCACCTCTCCCAGTAAGCTTTGCTTAATTGGACCCACCCTTTTGGTTCGGGGGCTTCCTCTGTCCCCCCACTTCCTGGCAGCTGCCTGTGCGTCCTGCCGTTATAGCATCACGACCCCGGGTCGCAAATGCCTGAAGTCACTCGGCATTGTCTGCTGCGGGAGGGCAGAGACAGGCCACCTGGGCTCTTTCCAAAACCTACAGCAGAGCCCGGCGCCAAGGGAAGACAAGGGAATGAATGGCAGCCGCATCCTTTGGCTGACAGCTGAGAAAACTCAGGCTCAGACAGGTGAGCCGCTCCAGCGAGACTCCCCAGCCAGGCCGTGGAGGAACTGGGTTCGAACCCGCATCCATCTGGCGAGGCTCCTCCACCCCACCCACCCGCGCTCCGGCCCTCACCGTGTTGTAGAACTCAGCCACCACCTCCGAATACTGGAAGTTGCTCTCGCACCAGTCTATCTCGGAGCTCTGGTAGGTGAAGATACTGGGCATCTTGACACAGCGCCGGCCACCCGCTGGCTGCGCCTGGCACTGGGTCGTGGCCCACTGGTAGCGGAGGAGGCTACAGGAGCCAGGCCCGGGGAATGTGGGGAGGGGACAGCTCCAGGCCCCGCGGCAGGCCAAGATGAAAAACCTGCTAGGCTGCTCCCCGGTTGCACCAGGGCAGCCTGGCTGTGCAGTGGCAGTGGCTCTGGGCACAGGCTGTGGAGGTGGAGGTGGGCAGGGAGGCCTCCCATCCCAGATCACTTGTAGTCAGGGGGCGGGAACTGTTCTTAGAACAGTAATAAAAATAATAACAGAATCCACTGGGATGAGCACTACCACTGTCCCCATTTTACAGGCAAGCAAATCAAGGCACGGAAAGCGAAGTCACCTGCAGAGGGCACACAGGAAGTAACTGCAGCCTGGTGTTGGACTCCAGGCTCTTAACCACTAGGTTTTACCTTCTCGGCACCATCCAAAGTCCCATGTCAGGAGCAGCACAACCAGATGCCCGTCCCAAGGGGCCCAGCTCAGCTTTCTTAGAGTCCTCAGCCATGTGATGCTGCCCATTTGTTTCCCTTTTGGGGGCCTCAGTATTTCCATCTGTGCTATGGAAAGTTGGGCTGGACTGAAGCCATTTCTCTTGGGTGGTTGAGATCTCATATGCTCAGAGTAACCCATCTTCCACCAGGAGCCACCTTCAAAGCCGCTATGAGGGGATCAGGTGCGGCGGTGGCTCATGCCTGCAGTCCGAGCACTTCAGGAGGATACCTTGAGGCCAGGAGTTAGGCCAGCTTGGGCAGCACAGTGAGACCCCATCTCTAACCAAGAAAAGGAAAAGTTTTGTTGTTTTTTTAATTAGCCAGGCGTGACCGGGCGCGGTGGCTCACGCCTGTAATCCTAGCACTCTGGGAGGCTCAGGCGGGCGGATCCTTTGAGCTCACGAGTTCGAGACCAGCCTGAGCAAGAGCGAGACCCCGTCTCTACTAAAAATAGAAAGAAATTAATTGGCCAACTATAGAAAAAATTAGCCGGGCATGGTGGCACATGCCTGTAGTCCCAGCTACTCGGGAGGCGGAGGCAGGAGGATCGCTTGAGCCCAGGAGTTTGAGGTTGCTGTGAGCTAGGCTGACGCCACGGCACTCTAGCCCAGGCAACAAAGTGAGACTCTGTCTCAAAAAATAATAATAAAAATAAATAAAAAAATAAATTAGCCAGGCGTGGTGGCACGCACCTGTAGTCCCACCTACTGAGGTGGGAGGATCGCTCAAGCCCAGGTGTTAGAGGCTGCAGTGAGCTATGATCTTGCCACTGCACTCCAGCCTGGGCCACAGAGCAAGAATGTGTCTCAAAAAAAAAAAAGAGAGAGAGATAAGAAAAAAGAAACATTGTAACCCTACTGTGAATAGAAAGTAAATGCAACCTGCCAGGAAGACAGGCTTATTTAAAAATAAATACAAAAAAATACAATGTAAACAAATACTGCCACTACTTTCTATCTGGATACTGTTGCTTGCTGAAGGACTTTTTCTGGTCAAGCAAAGGGAGGCTTAAAACATAGTAGCACACACTGAACCTCTCCTCTCTAACTATTAATTTTCTTTTTTTGAGACAGAGTCTCACTCTGTCGCCTGGGCTGGAGTGCCGTGGCGTCAGCCTAGCTCACAGCAACCTCAAACTCCTGGGCTCAAGCGATCCTCCTGCCTCAGCCTCCCAAGTGGCTGTGACTACAGGTATGTGTCACCATGCCCGGCTAATTTTTTTCTATATTTCTAGTTGTCCAGCTAATTTCTTTCTATTTTTAGTAGAGACAGGGTCTCACTCTTGCTCTGGCTGGTCTCCAACTCCTGAGCTCAAACGATCCGTCCGCCTCGGCCTCCCAGAGTGCTATGATTACAGATGTGAGCCACCGTGCCCGGCCTCCTCTAATTACTGAGAATTGAAAAAAAGGACATTACTGGCCACACGGTTCAGTGATTTCGAGTGCAGGTCCACACATCACCAACGTTTATCTTCCCAGGGAAATGCTGTGTCAGCT
This sequence comes from Lepilemur ruficaudatus, assembly GCA_963574885.1. Lineage (NCBI taxonomy): Eukaryota > Metazoa > Chordata > Mammalia > Primates > Lepilemuridae > Lepilemur > Lepilemur ruficaudatus. The sequence continues at coordinate 13,851 of CAUYRT010097795.1, forward strand.
CATTAAGTCTTCACAACAGCTCTGAGAGGGTGGTACTAATTATTATTCCCATTTTACAGGGGAGGAAACTGAGGCTCAGAGAGGTGACCTGGCTCGCTGCCTGGCACCCTTTTCTAATGATATGACCTATAACAAATTCCTTCTCTTCTTTGGGCTTCAGTTTCCTGGCTAGTAACCTGGAGATTAAAACAGTTCCTCTGTCTTTTAGAGCGGTGAAGAACATTAAATAAGATCATACTGAATGCTGAGCACTTAGAAAAGAGCCTGGCATTGGTAAGCCATTAATAATAGTGTGCTATTATTATTATTATTATTATTATTCCCACAAGGTTGCCTTAAAGTTCAAGGTCAGCTCTACTAAGAAAAGCCATTACCATTTATTGAGGGTCTACTCCGGGCCAGGCAGTGAGCCAAGCCCTTGACCTATTCTATTTGTGTGCCTCTGTAACAGTTGGGTTGACCCCCCTTCTCTCCAAATTGCAAGTGAGCAAACCAAGGATCACAGAGGGGAATTCACTTGTCCAAGGTCACACAGCTTAGGAAGGGGAGGAACTTATATTCAAACCCAGGGCGACCTGACTCAGAGCTTTTCACAGTCCTTGAGTACTTGGAAGTCAGGACTGGGCATCCCAGACCCAGAACTCCATACTACAGGTCTCTCTTCTCAAAAGACTTTGGGGTTTTTTTTTCTTTTTTACAGAGACAAAGCAATGAATAAAAAGAGGCTAATGCCATTGTTGTTGATGATGATCAGAATGATGATGTTCTCTTTGACAAGGTGTCAAATGTTAGTCCCAGCTAGTCGGGAGGCTGAAGCAGGAGGATCACTTGAGCCCAGGAATTTGAGGTTGCTGTGAGCTAAGCTGAGGCCACTGCACTCCAGCCTCGGTGACAGAGTGAGACTCTGTCTCAAAAAAACAAACAAACAAAAAAAAAATGGTCAGGCACAGGCACAGTGGCTCACACCTGTAATCCTAGCACTCTGGGAGGCCGAGGTGGGAGGATCGCTCACTGTCAGGAGTTCAAGACCAGCCTGAGCAAGAGTGAGACCCCGCCTGTACTAAAAAAATAGAAAGAAATTATCTGGACAACTAAAAATATATACAGAAAAAATAAGCCGGGCATGGTGGCTCACGCCTGTAATCCAGCACTCAGGGAGGCCAAGGTGGGAAGATGGCTTGAGGTCAGGGGTTCGATATCAGCCTCTGCAAGAGTGAGACCCCATGTCTACTAAAAATAAATTAGCTGGGCATGGTGGCATGTGCCTGTAGTCCCAGCTACTTGGGAGGCTGAGGCAGGAGGATCGCGCGAGCCCAGGAGTTTGAGGTTGCTGTGAGCTAGGCTGACGCCACGGCACTCTAGCTGGGGCAACAGAGTGAGACTGCCTCAAAAAAAAAAAAAAGGGCCGGGCGCGGTGGCTCACGCCTGTAATCCTAGCACTCTGGGAGGCCGAGGCGGGCGGATTGCTCAAGGTCAGGAGTTCAAAACCAGCCTGAGCAAGAGTGAGACCCCGTCTCTACTTAAAAATAGAAAGAAATTAATT
>CAUYRT010097798.1:0-24845 GCA_963574885.1 Lepilemur ruficaudatus
TGGACTACTTTGACAGAGTAGGTTTTTGAATGTAACAAGATAAGTCAACTTGAGTGGTAATATATTTTGGGAAATCAGCTCACTACAAATTGTGAATGTAAACATTGTACTGTAAATGTTTTGTAGTTTCCCCCCAATAAAATTTAAAAAAAAATAGATTTAAATTTGAGAATTTCATGGTATTATTTTAAAATGTCAGGCAGGTTTGTTTTTTTCCAGAAAAACTGAGAAGTGTCACTTTGGTATGTATGAATTTGCATTTGCACTGTTCTTTATTTTGGTAGTAAATATTCTAAGGAAATTTTATTACATATTTTGAGAAACACAAGCATTCATTTATTCTGGAAATAGCCATGTGGAGACTAGGGTTAAAGAAATACTGTAAACAAAGTAAAACGGCAAATAATGGAAATGTTAGTAACATATATAACAGTGTTAATATTGCTACTTATGGAAGGATCACTTACAAATCAATTGAAAACAAGACAACCAAATAGCAGAATAGTCAGAAGATGTGAATAGTCCCAGCACAAAATAAGTTTAAGTGGCTAATGAACAGCTGTGAAAAGATACTTAAACGTCACTAGTCATTGGGGAAATGTAATGTTATTAGGCTGGCAAAAACTTTATAATTTAATGACAATGCAACATTGCCTACCCTGTTTTAAGGATAAATGATACATTTGTGGAGGACAGTTTGGCATTATCTGCCAATATTAAAAAGCCTATAACCTCTGTCCCTGTAATTCTAGAAATATATCCTACAGAGATATTTACTTTTGGGCACATGAATATAAATTCATATTTTATGATACTCACTGAAGCTTTCTATCTCTCTCTGAAGAGATTCTAAAAGTAAACAATTAAATATTCATTATTGGTAATTATTAAATAATTAAATCAGTAGTGTATAGCTCTTAAAAATAATGAGATACTGGGAATAGTGGAAATATGGTAGCCAGAGCACTCATTTCCCTCCTAATGCCCTGCTTTGGGTGATTGAATGAGTAAAACAAGAATGGTCCTGGATTCTACATTAAAGGGGACCAAAAAGGAATGAAGGAAGGAAGGAAGGGAGGGAGGGAGTGAGGAAGGGGATCTCAGGAGGGTCTGGGGTCATGAGAAAAAAATCTGGGCTCTTATTTGCAAGAGAAAGGAGTGGATAAGAATTCCAAATAAAATGATAATAGAGTGAAAGTTTTTAAAAGTAAGTATTTATCAGAAGCCAGAGCAAACCTTATGTTAAAAAAATAGAGAAATAATGAAATGATCATCATTGCAATCATTGATATGTTTGGGGTGCTTTTTATCATCACTGTTATTTAACTTTGTTTTGGAGGCTCCACTAATGCAAGTAGAAAAATAAAATCAGTGGTGTAAATACTACACTAGAAGGGAAGAAATTATATTAAGTAATAATATTAAATAAATATTAATAATTTTTTAATAAAATATTAAGTAATATGAAATAATATTATTATTAAGTATGAAATGTCCGATTTCCTTAAGTATTAAGTTTGACAGTTGCTATCTCTGACATTTCACTTTGACACACTTACTGTTTTATTTTTATTGTGAAAGTACATCCTTAGTCTTTCAGATGCACTTTTGGCTTGTGATTACCTTTCGTATTTTTTTAAGAGCAATTTTTGTGAAACCATGGATAAATCAAAAATTAGTGGTATTTTTGAACATTGAGTTCCGTCATGGAACCAGTGCAGCGCATACAGCTCAAAATATCAACGAAGTGTTTGGGAAGGATGTGGCTAGTAAATGCACAGTATGTTGATGGTTTGAGAAGTTCCTTTCTGGTGTTTTTAATCTTGATAATGAGCCACGTGGGCAACCTGAGACCAAGGTGGATAATGATGAGCTGAAAGCCGTAGTGGAAGTGAATCCATCTCAACCTAGGTGTAAATTAGCAGCAAGATTTGACATTACTACTCCAACAATGTTGGACCATTTGAAACAAATGGGCAAGGTAAATAAGCTCGATAGATGGGTTCCACATTAATTAAACGAGCATCAGAAGAGAAATCGTCTCAAAACTTGCCTTACTTTTCTGTCATGACATAAAGGTGAACCATTTCTACATTGTATTGTTATATGTGATGAAAAATGGATTCTTTTTGACAATCACAAGCATTTGGCACAGTGGTTGGATAAAGATGAAGTGCCTGTCAAAGTCTGAAAACAAATATTCATCCAAAAAGCTAATGCTGTCTGGTGGTCCAGTGCTGGTATTATCCTCTACAGCTTTATGAAACCTGGTCAGTCAATTATAGTGGATGTCTACTGCAACCAATTGGATGAAATGATGAGGATCCTTGCCATTTAAATAGCCGAGATTGGTCAGTAGAGGCAGGCCAATCTTCTTGCACAACAGTGCTTGACCACATGTTGCACAAACAATGCTGATCAAACAAGAGAGGCTGAACTCAGAAACTCTCTGTCATCCACTGTATTCACCAGACCTTGCATCAACTGACCACCACTTCTTCCCGGCTTTGGACCACTTCTTGCAAGGAAAAATATGCAATTCTCAACAAACTGTGGAAAATGCCTTTGGCAATTTCATCACCACTGGCTCTCCAGGCTTCTTTGCTGCTGGCTTCAACAAGCCACTGTTAAGATGGCAAAACTGTGTTCATAGTTTAGGCACATACTTTTATTAATTGTACTGCTTCTTGTTTGAGATATAAACTAAACTTTTGATTCAAAATAGGACATTTCATATGTAATGACCTATAATTATTTGCAAATGATATGGTTGTTTGCCTAGAAGAGCGCTAGACAGTGAGCCAAAAAATATTTAAACCAGTAAGAGGATTTAGTAAGGTAGCTGGAGTTAAGATACAAGCAAAAATTAGTAGCTTTTCTGTAGTAGCACTACCTACCAGTTCAAATTGGAAGTGAGGGGAAGAGGACCTGTTTACAATAACAGGAAACTTTAAACTAAATAAGACCCACATGAAGAAGAATATAAATTGCTGAACAACACAAAATAATACCAGAGAAGCCTGGATGAGAGGACTTTAATATCCTAAAATGTGTATCCATCTTAAATTAATATATAAATATAATATAATTCCAAATGTGATCTTTAGTAAATTCTTTAGACCCTGGAAAAATGATTCTAAAGTTTATAATGAAAGAATTTCTAAAAACATTTATGAAAGAAAGCATGATGAGTGGGCATTTACCTTAACATTTGTTAAAGTATATTGTAAAGATGTTGGAATCATCACCATATAATAGTAGCACAGGAGTAGGTGTAGGTAAATGGTACAAAATAGAGACTAGAAAAAGGTACAAGAATATTTGGACTCTTTATGTGACAAGTTACATTATAAATTTCAGGAAAAATGGTAAATTATTCAATAAATTATATAGGTACAACTAGTGACATATTTGGAAGATGAGAAATTAAATTAGATCCCTACCTCACATCTTAAGAAAAATTACAGATGGATTAAGTATCTAAATGTGAAAAATAAATCTACAGTTAATATAATAAAATATCAGACAATAGAGACCTTCTTAAATAAGAATGGAAACTCAAAAGCAATAAAAGGGGAGAAAGTTGGAATTTACTTCAAAAAACTTTAAATCATTCATCGCACAAAAGATAAACTAAGAAAAAATATTTACACATAAAAGGTAAAAGGTTAGTATCTCTAAAACATAAGAATTCCTACAGATTAATAAGAAAAAGACAACCTATTTTTTGTTTTGTGATATTCTATTTAGAGATGGGATCTCACTATGTTGCCCAGGTTGGAGTGCAGTGGCTATTCACAGGAGCAACCATAGCACACTGCAGCCTGGAATTCTTGGGCTCAAGTGATCCTCCCTAGCCTCGCAAGTAGTTAGGACTATAGGCAGCTGGCTAACCTTATGTTTTTAAATGGGCAGAGGATGTAATCAGGCAGTTCATTAAAAATATGCAAATAACCAATAAAACACATACAAATGACTGGTAAATAATTTAGGGAAACTCATAAGCCACTCTTTCTTGCCTGTGTGAGATTGTTAGTCTCTACCTCTTGGTTTGGTTATTTATTTATTACTCTTTTATTTGTTCGGCATGTATCTGGTCACTTAGTATGGTAGCACCCACCCTTCCATAGGCATATAAACAAAGGTTGGAAAACTGTACATCAGGTTGTTAATAGAGATTACTTCTGGGATATGGGGATTGATGGGGTAAAGGTTACTTTCACCTCTATATTGCTATAATCTTTTTAGTTATATGCATAATAGTGTTTAATATAGTTTATCCATTCCCTAGTTGGTGGACATATAGGTTAATAATTTTTCAGTTAAAAACAACTTCAATATATATACTTATTCATGTCTTATAAACAAATATGCAAGAGTTTTTCTAGGTCACGAGTTAGCAATCTCTTTCTCTCTTTCTTTTCTTTTCTTTCTTTTTTTTTCTCAGACGGGGTCTTATTCTTTCACTGCAGGTAGAGTGCAGTGGCCTGATGAAGCTCACTGCAACCTCAAATTCCCAGGCTCCAGCAATCCTCAGCCTCCTGAGTAGCTGGGACTACAGGTGTGCACCACCATGCCAGGCTGAGCAATCTCTTTCTTAAAAGAGCCACAGAGCAAACTTTTTAGGCTTTGTGGACCACATGGTGTCTGTCATAGCTGTTCAACTCTGCCTCTTAACAAGAAAGACAACATAGACAATGTATGGACAAATAGGCTATGTTTCCATAAAACTTAATTTGCAAAACAGATGGCTAGCAAGCCCTAATTTGCCAAACTCTGCTCCTAGGGTATATACCTAAAAGCATAATTTCTGGCCATAAAGTATGAGTGTTTTGAACTAGTTGTTTGCCAGATTGCTCTCAAAGTGATATTTTCATTTCTGTTTCTACTAGCAGTATGTGAGAATTCCTTTTCCTGTATGTCTTTTCCAGTGCTTGTGAGTCAAACTTTATAATCAACAATTGGGGGCAATGAAGCATTTTGTCATCTTAGTTTACATTTCCCTGACTATTACTGAAGTTTACTGTCTAATATATTCATTAGACTTTTGGGTTTTATTTCTGTTAACTTGTTCACATTCTTTGCCCATTTTCTTTTGTGTTAAATGTCTTATTCTTACATATTTGAGAGATGTTTTAATCTCTTCTTGGTACAATCCTTTGTGGATGATATACATCACAGCTGCTCCCCACCAAATCTGTTATCTATTTTACGTAGATGATAATAAAAATTAGCTTTTGTGATAAAGTTAAATTAATTATATTGCCAGATTTGTGCTTTCTGTGACCTGTTTATACGTTTTTTTTCCTATTCTGAAGTCATAAAGGTAACCTGCTGTTATTTCTGTTGTTTTAAAGTTTTATTATATTTTTTATAATTAGGTCTTTAATTCATCTTGAATTTGCTATTATGTATGTTGTGGCGGTAAAAGTCTAACTTTTTGTATGTATATATACACACATACACATGATTTTATATCTGTGTATATATAGTTATGTATAAACATACATATTCCTATATGTTAACTACATTTCTCTTTATAATTTATTGAATACTACACTAGTTTCCCATTGATTAGTAGTGTCATCTCTGTTATATATGCTGAACATATCTAGACTCTATTCTATTAGTCCATTTTAGTTTCTCTGTGCCTGCACTGATACCACATTTTTTAATTTGCTGTAGTTTTATAATTCTTGGTACCTGGTAGGGTGAGCCCTCATTATTTTTGTTTTTAGAAATGCAGTTGTATTCTTCTTCATTACTCCTCCATTTGAAATTTAGTATCCGCTTGTTTAATTCAAAGGAAAGCTTTATTGGCTTTTAATTAGAATTATATTGAATTTATACATTAAAGAGAAGTCATATCTTTATAATATTGAGCCTTTTGGTTAAAAGGGTGGACTCTGGAGCCAGACCACCTAGGTTCAAATCCCCGACCTGTCACTTTCCAGCGCTGTGATCTTGAGCAAACTCTCTGCCTTAGTTTTCTTGTCAGTAAATACACATAATGATAAAATGTAAAATGTGATGATTAAATGAGTTGATACATGAAAAAGTGCTTAGAAGGCGTGACACATAGTAAAAACTCAGTAAATATTAGGTATTGTTATTAATTTTATATCTATTCATTTAGGTTTTATTTTATGTCCTTCAATAAAGTTTTGTAATATTCTCTCTAAAGGTCTTACATGTCTTTTTTTTGTATTTATTCCTAGATATGTTTTTGTTGCCATTGGAAATGGGAATTTCTTTAATTGTATTGCTAAATTACATTTAAGTAGTAAGCATACAGCAATCTCCCTGAACTTTTATTAAATTGTATGTAGTTTAAGAATCTATACATTGTCATATTGTTTGCAAATAATGACAATCTGTTTATCCTTTTCAGTCCTTCTAGCTTTTTTCTTTTATTGCATTGTGTAAGAACTTTAATACATCTTTGAATGGAAGCAGTGATAATGGTCTTCTTTTTCTTGTCTTGACTTTAAAGGAAATCCTTGTAAAATTTCATAAGTATGTTTTTATTCAATGTTTTTGATAGATACCCTTTATCAAGTTAAGGAATTTTCCTTCTAATTTGTTGAGCATTATCCCAAATCTGTATTGCTATTATAACTTTTGAAATCACTTTTTCTAAAATCATATCAACTCTGTACTCCTAAACAATTTAGTGTGTGTTATTAGACATAATTTTATAAATATCCAAGATTTATGAAAAGAGTAAGAAATATTTACCAGTTGAGCATCTCTAATCTGAAAATCTGAAATGCTACACAAGCAGTTCCTTTGAATGTCATGTTAATGCTTAAAAAGTTTCAATTTTTGGAGCATTTCGGATTTTGGATTTTCAGAATAGGGATAGAGATTTAGGAATACTCAATTTGTACTGGCTTTTTCCATTTCCATGTTGAGAAAGAGAAGCACAAGGAATATGCTCTGAGAAGTCATCCACCTCAGTGGACATCAAGATGCAGATGTGACTTCAGGATTTAGTGAGATATTGGCGATATAGAAATGTAATGTCGTGGAGTGGAATATTAGATACAATTTCCTATTTTCAACTTCCAAATATTAAAAGTTTTTATTTTAAACTTTATTGATGAAGGGGAGCTGATTATATAGAAATCAATTATATAGAGAGTCAGGGAACGTCAAATTTAGAAAGTCAGTAACTGTGTGCGGTTTGCTTGTTTCTTTAAAGCCAGGAAATATGTATCATCTGGTTTTAGAAGTGATCGCTCATCATTTAGAAAGCTACCAAAAGTACAAGCATTTCCTCTTTGGCCTGTTTTTTGTGATGTGAATTGGACATGGTAAGATTTATTAATTAGAGAATATTATTTACCTTATGTTTGCTACTTTCAGAATCATGATAGAGAATCAGCATAGTTGTAGTGTTGAAAAAAATGGTGGGCGTAGTGGCTCATACCTGTACTCCCAGCTACTCAGGAGGCTGAGGCAGGAGGATCCTTTGAGCCCAGGAGTTCAAGGCTGTTATGAGCTATGTTCATGCCACTGTACTCCATCCTAGATGACAGAGTGAGAACCCAACTCTTAAACAAGAAAGAAAAGAAAAGAAAGGAAGTAAGGAAGAAAGATAAAGTTGGGGGGGGTGAGGTGGCGAGCACAACTTCTTTTGAGTGTTTTGTTTGTCATAACATTGGATAATAGAGCAGCAATAAGCATTTTTACTGTGGTAGTAAGAAAAGCATGATGGCATTGTATTTAACCAAAGCTATTAAGAGATGTGATCAAAGGGTAAGTTTTTTATGTAAGTTTTATAACTCTCTATATGTAAAGCTAATTACCATAATACTTTTATTATTTACCTGTTGGAGGATATATGCTTAAAAATCTTTTATTGATGGAGTATATAGCCAAAAAAAAATTGGAAACTACTCCATCTAGCTTCTAATAGTTTTTTCCCCCATTGAAATAATTACTTTTATAATACAACTTTTATACCTGTCAACTATAGAATTATTATAGAAAATGGTACAACCCTGTCTGTACTTGTTTTTAAAACCCATATATTTGATCTGTCATAAAGCTAATTTTTAAAAACAATCTTGACCAGGCACAGTGGCTCATGCTTATAATTCTAGCACTCTGGGAGGCTAAGGTGGGAGGATCACTTGAGGTCAGGAGCTCGAGACCAGCCTGAGCAACAGGGAGACCCCATCTCTACCAAAAATAGAAAAAATTAGCCAGGCATGATGGCACGTGTGTGTAGTCCCACCTACATGGGAGCTAAGGGCAAGAGGATCACTTGAGCCCAGGAGTCTGAGGTTGCAGTGAGCTATGATAACACCACTGCACTCTAGCGGGGGGGTAACAGCGAGACCCCGTCTCAAAATAATAATGATAATAATTTCAACTTGCAAGGTCTTTATACAAAGTGATTTGGTTTTTCCCACTTCCACTAATATTCATAAAAATTAAAACAACCTACCTTTAAAAAAAAAAAACTTTTTCCACATTGTTTTAATTCCATGTAGTTCAATCTGTACCTGTTTTATGGCTTCTTAATGGTCCAGTATAGTGGGAAAGCAAAAGTTCTGTCATTGTTGTGATCCTAGTGTTGGAAATAAAAATAATGTTTAGCTGTAGTAGGTATTTGGAAAGACTAAAAAATTCTACTGTGTTGTAACAGGAGTAACTTTGGGAAGGATTAGTCTTACTGTTTAAGCCCTGATGTTTAGTAAAACAAATCAGATGTTCTTTCCCTTTACAGGTAGGTATGCTATGTTTATTTAAATCTATTCCATTATATTATTGTCTAGATTAATATAAAAGATTAAATTCAGATATATTTTGTTGAAATATTTTTGAGAATAACTGAAATACCACTTTTCATAACACATGAAACATACAGTTTGATATATGACTTACATTTCTACAATTTTACTAAACAGATCTGGAGATCTGTTGCATGAAGTAGGATGTATGAAAAAAATGAACTGACCCCAATTTGTCATTAATGTGTGAATCTAGCTTCTTAAATAAGGATAGCTTGGCATAATCCTGAGCTGTTAAGTGGTAGCCATAGTATGATTATTTACACTTATGTTGTTAATGAAAACATATCTAATTTGGTTTTGTATTTTATTTTAGCGAAGAATAGCCAGAATTCAACAAATAGAGAAGGACATACTTAGAATACGACAGCTTTTACAGTCTCAAGCAACAGAAGCAGAGGTTGGTAAATTGCCTTTTTTATTTGTGGATATGAAAATAGGTAGTTATTCTAAGAAAAATGTATAATTAATGTGGCATCATTGAAATGTAGATGTTCTTCTAGAGAATTTAGATACTTTATATAACATTTTTCATAAAAATAAATTGTCAAAAGCCTTGACTATTTTGATTTCAATATAACTTTTAGCCAGTTAAAATTTATAAAGCCATAAATATAGCTACCTTATTTCAGCTGTCAGTTTACATATAGTCTGGTAACTAACTTAATTTGGCTATTATCAACCAGTAAGTAAACTTTTTCCTTATATACAATCCATAGTAATAATTGATCATACACATTTACCTGTCCTTATTCCACAAAGCCCATTAAAATGATAGTAAAAGAAACAGAAGGAAGCTGAATTAAAAAAGAAAAAAAATGATAGTAAAAGAATAAAATGAAAAAGGCACAAAGATGGGGGGAAGTGACAACAGTAAAATTTGGGGGAGCTGGAGCAGGTAAACAAATGGTCACTATTCGAGCTTATCATAGAGAGTTGACCCCTAAGTCAGCAATGGGAAAAGTCCTGAAGCAACCCAGAATACACTGTGGAGTTCCAGAAGGTCTCAGAACTGGCTACACTAGGTACATCTGAATGTGAGAATAAAAAAGGACTAAAAGCAAGAGGATGTTTGAAAATATGTTGAACAGCAGATGGAACCTCCAGAACCTTTCTCTCTGCGTAGCTGGGTGACTGCTCCTTTCCAGTCCTGTCAAAAGATGAGAGATTTTTTTCCTCTGGAAACAAAAGGTCTTTGATTAGGGATAAGCCTAGTTTAATTGAAGGTGGAGGTGTTGTACAAAAAAATGATTTAAGTGAAAATTTACTTAGTGAATGCTGAATCCTCCACTGGCATCCAGGCTTATAATCTCCAGGCAAGTTTCTAGAATGAACTTCTCTAAGAAATGTGACTAACCCAAGAAAAAGTATCCTAAAGATACTTACATTGGAGGATTCACCAACAAAACAACCCAGATAGATCATCCTATAGGTTAACTATAGTTGACAAACTCCCTTCCTCAGGCATATAGCTTCATTTAACTTATAGATAGCCCACTCTTAAATATGAGTAGACACCAACAACCACCGGATATTTTAAGAAAGTTTCTAATAAGAAGAATTATGGAAATAGATAATTTATTTCTTTTTGCAGGAAGAAAACTTCAAAAAAATAAAATTAAATTAATATTCCTAATAAGAAAAGATAGTGCATCCATAAAGCAAGAAAAGGATGGCGTTCAAAAGGAACAGCACTTTGAGAAATTGAGGTGGGAGGATCACTTGAGGTGATCCAGACCTGCCTGGGCAATGTAGCATGATGCCATCTCTGCAAAAAAAATTTTTTTTTAATTATCTGGGCGTGGTGGCACAGGCCTGTAGTCGCAGCTACTCAGGAGGCTGAGAGGCAGGAAGATCGCTTGAGCCCAGGAGTTTGAGGCTGCAGTGAGCTATGATTGTGCCACTGCACTCCAGCCTGGGCAACAGAGTGAGACCCTGTCTGAAAAACAAAGAAACAAAAAAACCAGTTCTTAGAAGTTAAACGTGATAGCAGTAATGAAAAACTCAAAGAAAGGTTAGAAGATAAATTTCTCAGAAAGTAGAGCAAGTAGACAATGAGATGAAGATAGAAAAGAAAATCAGAATCATTCTAGGGAGATTTAACATCCAAATAAAAGGAGTTCTTGAAAGAGAATGGAGAAGTTAGAGAGGGAAAATCATCATAGAAGTAAATTAAAATTTCTCAAAACCAAAGGGCATAGTTTTCCAAAATAAAATGGTCTCTCCAATATCTAACACCACAGATGAAAACAATACTATACAGACACATCATGATGAAATTTCAGATCACTGGCGTTAAAGAGAGAATTCTAAAACCTTCTACAGAAGGATGAGAAAACAAATTTCACACAAAGGAACACAAATACAAATGCCTTTAGCTTTATAAATAGCAACACTGGAAGCTGGAAACTAGAGTAGCATTTTCTTAAAACTTTTGAAAGAAAATTATTTCCAGCTATGTTTTGATACCAATCCTTAGACACCACTGGGTGTCCCACACTTCAGTTCAATTCTGATTCTAACCACCTGGAGTTAGTGTAGACTCCACAAGTAAAGGGCAAAGTCATTCATAAAGCTGTTTACCTCAAATGCCAGCCACAAATTTTGGTTATCCCCAAGCCACCCATACTTCTACCCAGTGGGTTACAAATATGGGGCTTCCTACAACTCCCCCAGGTTCAATAATTCACTAGAATGACTCATGAAACTCACCGAAAGTTTTGTATCTATGATTGCAGTTTTATTATAAGGATACAGATCAGGAATAGCAAAATGAAGAGATACGTGGACAGGGTCTAGGGAAGGGAGTAGGGAGTGCAGAGATTCCATGTTCTTTTCTTGTGGCATGTTACTCTCCCGGTACACCACTCTATTCACCAACCAAAAGGCTCAGCTGAGCTTCAGCATCCATAGTTTTTATTCCAATTTCACTCTGTAGGTATGACTGATTAAATAATTTAAATATAAATTAACTTAATTTCCATTCTCCTTCCCTCCTTGGAGGTCAGTCTGGCCCAAAGTTCCAACCCTCTAATCACATGGTGATGAGCACCCCTCCTGAAGCTGTCTTAACAGTCCACCATGAGTTGCCTCATTAGCATAACAGACATCTTTATCACACAAGAAATTCCAGGGGTTTTTGAAGCTCTGTGCCAGGTACAAAAGGACAAAGACCAAATATATTTTTTATTATACCATACTAGCCTATAGATTTATCTCTGAATTTGAAAGTAGAATAAAGATATTTTAGACAGGCAGAGTCTTAAAAATATTTTTCTCATGCACACTTTTCTGGAAGCTATTAAAGGATATACTCAAATGAAATGAAAATGTAAAGCAAGAAAAATGAAGATTTGGGATCCAAGACACAGGATACAATAGAGAGAGACAGAGAGAGGGAGAGAGAGGAAGGAGAGAATCCCCAAAATGAAGATGAAGCTAGATCCTGAGATAAATGGTAGAGGAAGCAATCAGTCCATATAGCAACTCCAGGAGAAATAAGTCCAAGAAGATGAAATCACTAGTATAACCTGCTGTTTCTGAATGTATTGAAAGGAGATTTACACAGTGGAGAAGAAACTGAGGATAAGTCCTAAGTACACAGAAAATCAAATAAACAAAACAATGAAGATAACTTTAACCCCATGGACAAGAAGTTGTTCTAAAGGAAAACAATCATAGTATATCACCTGCCAGCCATGATTAGAATTTAATAGTCAAAGTAATGTAAAGTAATTTAAATAGAAAGTAGTTTTTCTCTGTCTTTTTTTATACTTGACCAAAGTTGCTATAGTCTATTTTTAGTTGTTTTCAAATAAGCAGCATTTTGTGTTTAATTGAGTAGCATTACATTTTATATTTTCTCTCTAGATATTTTCTGCCTTGAGTTTTGCTACTGCTATTTCTTTTCCCCCCATCTTTCTTATATTGAATTGATACTGTTTTGCTGCATTTAACAGGTTTTGGTATTTCTAAATCCATATTCACACTTATTTTTTCTAGTTGATTAAATCTTTTACTTGAATAAAATAGCCTTCTATTTAATGCTCTGTACCTTGAATTTCATTTTGTTTGCTATTGCTACACTGGCTTTTTTTTTTTTTCCTTATCATTTGCCCAGTATATCATTTTCTCTGTTTTTATTTCCAAATTTTACCAACTTTCTGGCCTCTGGAAATTCCAAAAAAATTGTAATTTGTTAACAGTAGTCCTCATTTTCTAGCACTGTTACAACTTTCTTTTAGGTTGGAGACTTAAGTGTATTTTTTGTATCTGTTCAAAACTTTTTATTCATATCATTGGATTTAAGGCAGACTGTCTGCCATTGTGATCCAGTCTCTTCTTGCTTCCTTTTGTTATGAAAGTGGTTATATCAGTCATAGCCTAAAACATTTGCATGGAGTGTAATAGTTTAGTAAACATAAGTTAAAGGAAGGTGCCATGTCACATTTAAGAAAGAACTAAAACACTTCTTTCTATTTTGCTATTTGAGTTTTATTCTATTATTATCATTCTTCTGATATAAATTAGAGGGAGAAGCTAGAAGATAGAGATAACTGGATATTGGACACTAGCAAATTAGTTTGTAAAGCAGTAGAGATAAAGCAAGGAAAGGTTTCTGCTGAATAATTTCTCCATCATGAAGAACGTTGCTTATAGTATTGTTTTTGTCCTACCTGTGTTAATTCTGGGTTAGGGTCTAGATGCTGGACATGATTCAAATATTTAACTATTAAGCATGATTCATAACTCAAACGTTACACAGAGGTATGTGGGGCAGCCAGTACTATGACCTCCTTTTGTGTCCTTCTAGACATAGTTTATTTATTGCCAACCAAATACATTAGGAGGGAGGAGAGCTGTGAGGACAATGCACCATGGCCTTAAAATCTCTAGAAAATAGCCAGGGAGAAATACTTATTAAAGTTGTACGCACAGTACTTTTACAATTCATTGATAATGAGAAATATAACCCAGTTTCAGAATGGACAAACAATTGGAATAGGCATTTCACCAAGGAAGATACAGGAATGGCTAATAAGCCACATGAAAATATGCTCAGTCATTAGTAATTAATTAGGGAAATGCAAATCAAAACCACAATGAGACGTTGCTTCACATCCATTACTGTGGCTATAATCATAAAGACAGGTGCAGTGGCTCATGCCTGTAATCCTAGCACTCTGGGAGGCCAAGGCTGGAGGATCACTTGAGGTCAGGAGTTCAAGACCAGCCTGAGCAAGAGTGATACCCTGTCACTACAAAAAATAGAAAAATTAGCCAGGCATGGTGGCATGTGCCTGTAGTCCCAGCTACTCGAGAGGCAGAGGCAGGAGGATTGCTTGAGCCCAAGAGTTTGAGGTTGCTGTGAGCTATGATGCAACACTAGCCCAGGCAACAGAGTGAGACCCTGTCTCAAAAAAAAAAATTGTAAAGACAATAATAATCATCAGTGAGGATATGGAGAAGCAGGAGCCCTCATTGCTGGTAGACTATAAAACAGTGCAGCCACTTGAAAAACAGTTGAGCAGTTCCTAAAAATATTAAACATAGTTACCATGTGACCCAGTAATCCCACTCTTAGGTATCTAGCCAAAAGAAGTGAAAACATGTCTATACAAAGACTTTAACTTGAATCTTCATAGCAGCATTATTCATAACAGCCGAAAAGTAGAAACAGTACAAATGTGTCTAAACCGGTGAATGAATGAATAAACAAAACATACTATATCCTTGCAATGGAATTCTATTCAGCAATAAAATGTAACAATTTACTGATACATACTATAGCATGGATGAACCTCAAAAACATGCTCAGTAAAATAAACCAGACACATAAGTCCATTTATATGAAATGTCCAGAAAAGGCAAATTTCTGAAGACAAAAAGTAGATCAGTGGTTGCCTAGGGCTGTGAGTGGAAATGAAGATTAACTATAAATGGGCAGGGGGAGTCTTACTAGAATGATTAAAATGTTCTAAAACTGGGTTATGACTATGATTGATAAATCTACAAAAAATCATTTAATGGTGCACTTAAGGTGGATAGATTTTTATGGTATTTAAATACCTCAACAAAAAAAAATTTTAAAGTCCCATTGCCTAGAGTAGAAGACCTTAGGGAAGTTGTCCAACTATGGAAATGAGGAAACTTGTTAGGATTAATCTTTCATAGGAATCAGCAACAATCTCATTTGTCTTCAGGATATCAAATAGTGCAGGCAGGCCTGTAGTCTAGAAGCAATGAAAGAATAAAGGGAAGTAATTAGGAAAGAGGAAAGAAAATAAAGATAGCAAGTGTTAAATAGTTTGGGCTCTGGAGTCAGACTGCCTGGGTTGTAATTCCAGTTCTGACTGCCATTTACTTAAGTATGTGACTGAAAGAAAGTTACTTATGTTCTCTGTGCTTCAGTCTCTTTATAAAATGGGGATAATTATAGTATCTAGGGTTCATATGGTTGGTATGAGAATTAAATAAATCTATAGGTGTCAATGATTAGTGTATAGTAAACATTAGATTTTTTAAAAATTTTATATTATCATCACCATCATCACTTTTTTCGTTTTTTCCCCATGTTTTTGGCCTTCCTTGCTCATCTTCTTTTATCTGGACATTAATTGTAGCATTCCTTAAGGCTTGTTTATCTTTTCTCTTATCCTCTCTTCCTAAGACAATCTGATTTATGCTTAGGGCTTCAGTTACCGTCTATATGCTAATGGCCCTCAAATTTGTCTTTCTAGCCCTAAGCTCCAGAAAATGCATGTGCCCACTCTGTATTTCCACTTAGACATGTCCAAGGCACTTTGAATCCAACATGTCCAACACTTAACGATCTTCCTAAGCCTCCCTTACCACCCTTCCTCCTCCTTCAGTATTACCTATGTCTGTGAATGGCACCATCATTATTGAATTGTGTGAGCTAAAGAACATAGGAACATACTTGACACCAGACCTGATCCTCCACTCCCCATATCCATTCTACCACCAAACCCTATCAGATTTACCTCTGCATCTCCACTTTTATTTCTGTTACTGCTTTCCTAGTGCAGAGTACCATGATCTCACATTTACATTAATATATTAGGCTCCTAACTGGTCTCCTCTATGATTCCTGCCTACTTAGATCATTTAAAATTTAACTTAGAAAATCAATTTATGTGCAGCTTTTCCTGTTAATATATTAGTATTAATTATGTGGGGGCAATAGTGTGGTTGCCTCACTATAACTTAGAAATAGAAAAGGCAAGGATGCCATGTGAGAATCACACTAAAATTCAACAAAACCAGTTAAGATTTCTTTTTTATCATTTTCTTTTTGTTCTACTTTCTGCCCTGTTTTTGGTGCTTTAGCCACACCATGATTCTTTGACATACTAGAACAAGCCATGCTCCCTCCCATCCCAGGTCCTTTGCATATGACCTCTTTACCCAGAACCTTCATCATCTACCGCTCCTCCTTTTCCTAGTTAACTATTTATTCTTCAAGTCTCCATTCAAGTAGCACTTCCTAAGCGATCTCTTCCCCAGGCCTCCAGACCATAATCACATCCCTCTGTTATATATATTCCTAGCACCGTGTACCCTTCTTTCATAGCACTTGTCAAAATTTTTACTTTGTTGTTATTTCTCTCATTATTTGATAGTGTCCTGACTAGATGGTAAGCTCCAAAAGAGCATAGAACGACATCTAGTTTTGCTAGTACTACATTCCCTAGCACCTAGTGCAATTAACTAACGTAGTTGATGATTAGTAATTATTTTTTCTTTAAATATATTGACATCTTCACTTATGTGTGTGTCATATCTTTGTGGTCTTAGTGGTCTTTGATTCATTTTGTTTCTAGGTTGACTTTGTATATTTCTACTCTTGTTGATTTTGTTGAATTTTATGGTGTGATTTTCAGGTGGTACTATTTTTTCTTCCATTTCTGAATTGCTGAGTGCTACCTCACTTTTGCCTGCATGTAACTAATAACTAGTTCATTAATGGAAATGTTGCATATAAATTAATTTTTAAGTCACATTTTAAAATGGTCTAGGAAAGCTTAATGTTTAAAGAAATTCCATTGGGAATTATTTTATACTATAATAATCAACTATCATGTCAAATTTTTAGAATATCATTTTCCTAGAGCAAGCACATAGGTGTAAAGATAAAAGATACTGAGAAATTATTTTATTTCTTTGATTTTGCAGTGGTATTTTTACAAAGTGACTGCTTTACTAGATATAATCTAACTTGAAATAACTGCTTTTACTGGATATAATCTGTCATTTTAATTTCATGTCACAGATGGTGGTTGCATTAGAAAATGCTTTTGGTTTTATTCATATCAGAGTCTAAGAGCTTATCATTTGGTTTCACCTAACTTTTATTAGTAGAAGATGTGTATATATTTTATGTATAAATATGCCTACACATAAGGTATTTGTAAGCTTAGGTAATAGTTTAACTGTTCTACTAGCAGCTCCATTAAATGTCAGAATCATGTGACCTTGCAGAAAAGACAATTATTTGTTCTAGTTGGGTTATATTTCTGATAGTGATGTGAGCACAGCTGGTGGAGGATGGCGTTCCTGTGAGTCTCAGAAAATCCTTTGTCTTGTGCAGCTCTAAATGCTCAAGGGACACACTTCACTTTCCTCTTACTGAGACAGTCTCCCACTAACCATGCCGGAGGTTATGAAGTGTGACGTGCAGTTCCATGCCTGTGTCAGTCTGTATAATTGATGCATTCAGATCTTTAAACCAAAAAAGAAAAAAGCTGTGGGCTAAGAAAGCTTATATCATTTTTGTATGTAATGATTTTAACTCCATATTAACAGAGGTCATCTCAAAGCAAGCATGAAGCCAGCTCACATGAAGCTGAGCGGCAGAATGAAGGTCAAGGAGTGGCAGAAATCAACATGGCAGCTTCCAGTAGTGGTCAGGTAAATGAATTATTTTATTGTATTTTTAATTAATTTTTTAAATATTCTTAAAAGAGTACGGAATGGGATGGTTCTCTGATCTATAAATCTTATCTGTCTCTTTAGTCCTAAATGCGTATCCCCAGAAACATTCAGTACCAAAATGCTACCATTTTTCCTTATTACATCTAACAGTAATGCTGTCAAAAAATTTAGGTGTATTATTATAGCTGCAGATTGTTTTTGCTTTAATCTAAAATGACTAGTGTGAGTAGTTTTTTTGAAAAATAAATGTAAACTGTATTTTGGTTATATGTGATTTGACCTAGTTATTATTGCTTGCATTGAGTAGAGGTTTGTTTTTTGACTAAAGCATTGAGTACAAAGACATTTTTATGTTTTTTAAAATTATCATAAGGACTTTGTTATAATTCTTATTTTCTGTTGTGTTTCAAGATTACATAAATCTAGAAATCCAAATTTTATTGAAAAAGATGATTCTAGTGCTCACAGAAAGTAAAGAGACATAGCCCAATCATGTTTATACCACATCATTTTAGTAAAATTATGGAAGTCACCTTATTGTTTTTTTTTAAATATAGAACCATTATCTTATTATGCTACTATCAACTGTCTATTAGATTTTAATTGAAATACAGCCTATTATGATAGAATTTTTCTTTGGGGTATTCTGTATTCTTCAGATTTTCTTCAATGAATATTTTTATGTTGTCAATGATTTTTTTAAAAATATAATTTCACCAGATTGGTCTTAAGATAATTTTCCTACTGTTCATACAAAAAATTTCTTTAGTTTCTAGGTTACTTTTGATAGTACTGTTTATAAAAAAGAATATACTTCTATTAGTTCATTAAAATTTTAAGCTTAAAATGTCGCATACTTTAGTTTACTGAACAAATACTTCATTCAGTATTACTAGTTAACCATTATCCCGGAAAACCCTTAGTCGTAAATTAGGACGAAGGTAGTTATATTTAAATGGCACATTTATTTCTCTGTTGTTTAGGGAGTTATATGGGAAGTTTATGTAGTTCCTATGCATATGTAAAAGGAAGAAAAGTTCAGTTTTATATGACAGAAAAAAAAGTTATTTGCATCGAAATAGACCTACCCTTCTACCTTTAGTGCTTTGGGTCGTACTCCAATTATTGTATACTTTGAAAACCTTACCTGTCGAACAACCTGGCTATAATAAGATATATAATAAGTCTGAATCCATGTCAGACTGACCACATCAAAATAAATTCTAAGGTTAGATTTAGTGTCAAAATGAAAATTATTGAAAATATAAAACAATTAGAAGAAAATGTGGGTAGAATTTTTATAATCTTGAGATGGGTGGGGAAACCATAAAGAAAGGATCAGTAGGTTTCACATAACAAATGTATGCCAGAATATCATAGCAAGATTACAAAACAGACAAAAACCAAGATCATATTATTTGCAAACATTTATGACAAGCAAAAAGTTAAAATTCAAGATACATGAAGAGTATTTACAAATTATTAAAAAAGGAGAAATTAAAATGACTTGTAAGTATATGGAAAGATGATCAACTTTACTAATAATGACATATAAATTACAACCAAAATGAGATGAGGAGGATGGGTTGGCAAAGATCAGTGACACTATTAGTAATGGTAAATACACAGACATTTCCATATATTGCTTTTTTTTTTTTTTTTTTTTTTTTTTAGATACAGTATCAATCTGTTTCCGTGGCTAGAGTGCCGTGGCGTCAGCCTAGCTCACAGCAACCTCAAACTCCTGGGCTCAAGCGATCCTTCTGCCTCAGCCTCCCGAGTTCCTGAGTAGCTGGGACTACAGGCATGTGTCACCATGCCCAGCTAATTTTTTGTATATATTTTTAGTTGGCCAGTTAATTTCTTTCTATTTTTAGTAGAGACAGGGTCTCGCTCTTGCTCAGGCTGGTTTTGAACTCCTGACCTTGAGCCATCCTCCCGCCTCGGCCTCCCAGAGTACTAGGATTACAAGCGTGAGCCACCGCACCCGGTCTATATATTGCTTTTAGTTGTATGAAATGGAATAACCTTTCTGGAGAGCAATTTTATAAAATGTTATCTAACTTTATAAGGTGCCTGCTGTGTGACTAGAGCAACATCTAACTAAGATTTTATGCTAATGAGGTAATCAGTCAAGGGTGGTCAGATGTGTTTGAAGAGATTCATCATGTTATTAATAAGATAGAAAAATTAGAAATAACCTAAATGTGTGTTAATAAGTAATTGGTGAAATTATTAATCAGCTGCAGATAAGTGGCTCTGAAGTTAGCAAACCTGAGAAATCTCATTCCCCAGATAACTAGCTTAGTAACAAACTCTGAACTTTAGTGTTTCCTCTTTAATAAAATAAGATGATGATAAAACCTACCTCATAAAATAGTTGAGAGAATTAAATGCAAGAAGCACTCAACAGTCCCTGGCACATAGTAAACGTTTAGTAAGCACCAACAGCTATCGTTGTCATTAACAACTATTTTTTTTAATTAACAAATATTTATTATGTGCCAGGTACTGTGTTGAACTCTGAAATTGAGAATTGAAGAGGACAAACAGTTCCTCACCTCATGTAACTTAACATAATGCAAATGTTGAAAAGGATACATTACATCTCTGTTTATGTAAAGATCTAACCTTTGTTTTAGCCTTCAGCCTTGCCTTTTCTAGTGTGTCCTCCACACTGTAATCAGAATGATCCTTGTAAAACATAAATCTGATCTTAACCACTTACTTGTTTAAACCTTTCAATGCCTACTCACTGCCCATTGAATAGAATCCAGATTCTTTATGTTGCTTATCCTTCGAGTAGTATCTCACACTATTTGCCCTCATTTCTCACCACTCCCTCACTTCAACTTCTTCAGTTCCTTGAGTATGTCCAGGCCTTCCACATGGCCTTCCCTTTGCATAGAAATCTCTTCTGCTTCAGTTCTTCACTTGTATGTGTTTTACTCATCCCTCCCCTTAGTTTAAATGTCACTTGGATGTCACTGGGTGTTTTCCTTGTCCCCCTCTTGTTGGAACAAATACTCGCAGATACTCTGTACTTTTGCTCTGTACTTTTAGCACAATTTATTGTTGGTTAATTGTCTGTATTCCTTGTTTAATGTTTTTAAAGCTGTGCTTGCTCACCATTAAACTTCAAACAACCTGGCAGAGAGTGTTTATCTTGAATATTAATAAATATTATCAATTTAGAAAAATACTCATAACTTTTAATTTTAAAAAACCGAGTATGATCTTTCATTATATATATCTATACATGTATATATGCATAGAGAAATGTCTGGGAGAATATTTTTCAAAATGTTATCAATAGTTATTTCTAAGTGTTGGGATTTTTGTTGTTTTTACTTTCTTATTTATACTTTTATGTATTGTTTGAATTTTTTGTAATGAGAATCTATTATTTACATAACTTAAAGCAACTATGTCATCATTTTCATTTTAGGAAAATTGAAGAAAGTGCTGCCTTTATCGCTATTGCTTGGTAGTTTGGGTTGTCTTACTCGAGTCCTGTCATGATAGATCATGTTATTTATTTCAGTGTAAGGATGGCAGAAGAGACGATCTATTGAAAATAGTGAATCAGGGCTCAGTATTCATTCACCCTTCAAATAATGAATTCTCATAGTGCTATGGATTCAGTGTTAAACATAACAAGCATGTTTATTTAGCAGTGTCAATTACAGACTTGTTCACCAAATTGTTTGTATGGCACTAATATTGCTAATACTATTTATTTGGTTACTTTCAATCACTGTTTTAAAACAGCACAACAACTACTTCCAGATCCTAATGTAGTTTTACGATCTGTGTCTGTGGACAGTGATTTGTTATGCCAAGATTCCTTTAACCTATCTTAATAGGATCAGTACACATGACAACCTCCTGGAATTTATTAGTTTGTTTTGTTTTATTATTTGCTCCAAAGACAAAAACCATTGATATTAATTAGAAATGAAAATCAATCTTTTTTACTTTTCTCAGGATCACAGTAGCATGCTCCACCAAAGCTCCTGTCCTGGCGCACTTATCTCTACCACCACATCGCATTTGATTGTATCTTTTCTCTCACCTGGTTTTCTGCCCACAGCCACTCTTTCAGAATGATCTTTACGAAGAGTAAATCATTCTGTTTGTGAAATCTTTTATTGGTTTCCCTTGATTCTTAGAATAATTATAACCTTTTATTGTGAGCTATATAATCCAGCTCCTACCTATCTTGTCAGCCTTATGTCACATCTTACTCTCACTACTCGAGCCACACTTGCCTTCTATCATTACCTCATATATACTGGGCTTCCTCCTCCTGCAGCCTGTGCTCATCTATACCTGTTCTGTGTAGTGCTCTTCTCATCCCCTTTTCCTCAGTTAACACCAGTTCATATGTGTCTGAACTTAAGCGTCAGTTTCTCATGCCTGAATAGATCAAATCTCATTATTGTAAGCTGACATAGCACATTCCTCTCCTTTGAAGACTGTTACATTTTCAGTTTTACATTTATTTGTGTGATTCTTTGCTTAATATTTGTGCTTCCCCCACTAGACTGGAAGCTCCAGAAGGGCAAGCATTCAGTCTAGTTTTGTTCATTTTCATGTCCCCACAGTCCCTGATAGATAATAGATGGCAATAAATATTTGTTCATTGGAAGGCCAGACTGATATCCCTGCTAGAAATAGGGTTTCTTGGTCTGTGATTAATTTCCTCTGGAAATTAAATGGATGGAAAAGGTAGAAGTAAATTATGCAAGCCAGATCCCTGCTTGCTTAGTATGCAACTGTGTGTGTAATTCGTTTATTAATTGTTTCTCAGCTTTTCTATTTGAAATTTAGAACCACATCTCCGTTAACAGCCATGTAGAAAAGATGGAATGGTAGGAAAACCCATGTTGCTGCTACTAGTTTCAAAAACTAAAAAAACTTTTCAAAAATCTTTTTGTTATGGAAAATTTCAAACATATACAAAGGCAAACAGAATAATATAGTGATCTGTATGTACCCCATCCACTTTCACCTCCCATTTTATATTTTAACAAAATCATGGGCATCATCATCATTTCTTCCATAAATATTTCATTGTATATTTGCAAAAGATAAGAATACTTTTTTAGCTGAGTGGTGGCATGTGCCTATAATCCTAGCTACTCAGAAGGCTGAGACAGGAGGATCACTTGAGCCCAGGAGTTTGGAATCAGCCTGGGCAACATAGTGAGACCTCATCTCCAAAAAAAAAAAAGAATACTTTTTAGAAATATATAACTACAGTGCCATTATTACACCCCCAAAGAAAGAACTTAATAGCATGATATATCCAGTCAGTATTCAAATTTGCAATTGTTCCATGAATGTCTTTTTCACAGTTTTTTTGAGTCGTGGTCCATGAATTGGGGTTGATTAATACATCTCGGAAGTCTATTCTAATCTGTAAGTTCCTTCTTTGTCTCTTTTTGTTTTCTTGCTATTTATTTATGGAAGAACCAAAGCTGTTTTTCTTACAGAGTTTTTCATACTCTGGATTTTGCTGATAACATCCCTGTGGTATAGTTTAACATGTTCCTTTATCCTCTATATTTCCTCTAAATTGATAGTTGGATCTAGAGATTTTATCATATTTGGGTTCAATCCTTTTTTTTTTTCTTGGCAAGACCTTTTCATAGGTGGCATGATGATCTTCCATCAGAAAGCACATAATGTCTAGTCTCCCTTTTTGTGATATTAACAGCCATTAATTATGCCTAGCTCCATTATTTCATCAGTGGTTATAGTATTAGCTGGAATACTTCGATAAAGAGAATCTTTTTGTCTACTATTTGATTACTCCTTGGTACAGTTTGTACGGCAAAATCAGGAGAAATGTTTGTGTCTTTCCCTTCTGCCAGGTTCGCAATGAGTTGAAGGCTGCTACTACCTTTGTGGTGGAATGCTTTTGAGTTACTTTATAAAGTGAACAAGCAGGAAGATACAAGAGGGGTTCTAACCTAGCAGGTGTAATTGAAATTGACTATATCCCAATTCTGCTCAGTGTAACAGGCATAGTCATTCTAGTGCCCCTCAACAAACAGTTGAGCGCCTATCATGGCGATGCGTATTTAAAGATGAGGAAGGGGAAAGCAGAAGATAGACAAGTGATTCATTCTGATACGGCCTTGGAGGGATCCCCTCCAGCCAGTCTTCCCTACCTGTCTGTTCCCCAGCCCATTTTTTTCTTGATTGTTAATCTTTTCCCCTACCCCTTTCACCTGGAAGATAATCTAAACTCAATCATCAGTATTCACAGTCTGTTTACTAAACATCTGAATTGTGCCAAGACTGTTCTGAACCCTAGGATATGGTGATGAGCTAAGTATGTGCTACCTTTTCTTCAAAAAGTATATAATCTAGAAGACAAGCAGTTTCCAAAAGTATTACAAGAAGGCAAGTACATTGTGGTGTAGGAACACCTATCAAAAGCCTAAAACTAAACTTAATTTTAGGGTAAGATTGGTTCTAGAGAAAGTTGTAGATTAATTTAATCTGATACCTAAAAGATGACTGGGTTAAAATAAGTACAGTAATCTCAGTGAAAGATGATGGTAGCCTGAGGGTTTCTTCCCTAACCTTCAAATTTGAGAGAGTCATTTATTCAACAGATACCTGAGTATCTGAGCATATATAGGAAATAGAATCTATTAGGCTTAGGGGTTGGACATGATGGTTGAGGGGGAAGAAGTCAAGGTTTCTGCTCTAGGCAGCTAGAAGGATAGTGATACAATTGATAACACTAGATGAGGAGGAGGTTTTTTTTTTTTTTTTTTGGAGATAGAGTCTCACTCTGTTGCCTGGGCTGGAGTGCCATGGCGTCAGCCTAGCTCACAGCAACCTCAAACTCCTGGGCTCAAGCGATTCTTCTGCCTCAGCCTCCCGAGTAACTGGGACTACAGGCATGCGCCACCATGCCCGGCTAATTTTTTCTGTATATTTTTAGTTGGCCAATTAATTTCTTTCTCTTTTTAGTAGAGACAGGGTCTCGCTCTTGCTCAGGCTGGTTTCGAACTCCTGACCTTGAGTGATCCACCCACCTCGGCCTCCCAGAATGCTAGGATTACAGGC